>JZKD02S2109114.1:338212-366283 GCA_000966675.3 Picea glauca
AGGTCTTTTGCTCGATTGTCCTCAACCTCGAACTCTATTTTGACTAGATCTTCCCTTTGTCATTCTTCATCGATTGACCTCCTTAGACTGCAACTTATTTCTTCCGCTCGACCTCAACCATCTTCCTATCAGGTCGACTACCCTTCATCACTCCGCTTGGATATTGCTCTGTCATCATCTAGCTTCTTCTGCCATAGACGATTGCCATCAATGACAACCGTGACATTCTGCATCCCTGCTATTTCCATATTTCCAACACACTATTGTTATAATTATTATCTATTCCACTATTGTGATAATTATTATCCATGATGAGTACCACTATGATAATTATTAACCATAATGACTAATATTATAAATGATCCCATCAATGTGATACTTATTAGTCAAGATGGCTACTATTATAAATTTATGTATAATTGTGTTGATGTGATACTTATTAGTCAAGATGGCTATTATTATAAATTTATGTATAATTGTGTTACCTAAGTTATGGTATAGTTATAAATTAGTTTGAATTTTTCATCACTAACTTAGGTTTGATTTTTAAAGAATTTGTGTTTTATGATGTTGTTTTTGGCATTTAACATGGGAATTTTTAGAGTGGCATGTCATATAATGATAATATATTAATTTTAAATTTCGAATTCCAATAAATAAAAATAGCTTTTGTTAATGAGAAAAGAGGATTTAGGGGAATGAGTCCCCAACTTCAACAAAAAAATTGGGTATTATTATAAAAAAAAATAAAAATGTATATTTGTGTTGCTTTTTTTTTTTTTTCCAAAAAACAATTTACATGGAAATCTAAGGGATGTTTCCTCACATACATGGATACAAACATGGATAGCATCCCTAGTAAATATGTGGCACATACTAGTGCGTCTCATCTTGTGGAATTTAAATTAGGCATCTATTGACACAAAATTAGTGAAATACCCACATAATTAGTCACATTAACGACAACTGGTTGAGATAACACCTTGAGACAAAATGTTTGGAAATATTTTATCCCATCCTTAAACACTTAAACAAGAGTGAGATTGTTGGTACCTTACCAACCCCAATTGGCCCATGAAAGGAAAGCATGTCACAAAGTGGATTTGAACTTAGGTAGAGACAATAGAAACATCTCCTTTTAACCATCCAAACTACACACAATCGATAAACAACATTTTTATTATTATTTGATGTTGTAAGTTGATAAGTGGACAAATTGTTTGTTTAAATTTTTTTATTATTCAAATTTGATAGAAATTTTGTTGAAAATTATAGTTCTATTTGATTGATGGAAATTTCAACCATAAAACTTTGTTCCAAAATAATTATCAAAATTTGAAAAAAATTAACAAATCAAAGTTAACATTACCTAAAGTCAAAAAACTAATAAAAAACTGAGATTATCCACTCATAAACTCACTCTATTATTTTCCTTATAACCAAGCATGAGAAATCTCCAAAGTCTTCATCATTGTCGATAGGTAGTAACCAAGGTAAACTATCCATACCTATGTTCCAAGCATCTCCTCTTGAGGGGATCAAGGGTCAAACCCATGATCTCCCTATCTTCATGAGAGATCTCTCACAACTTACTCATAACCACTTATAAATCCACTCCTTAAACATTAAAACCTTTGTTTTTACACCAAGTAGTACTTTGCAACTACATATATATATTTTTTCTATTTTTACCCCGAATTTATAAAAAAACAAGAACACCAAAATCAAATGTCACCTTTGCAAAGTAGAAATTGTGGTGAAATAAAGAATGCAACGATAAAAGAAAATTAAGCTACTAAAAGGAGATTATCAACCCTAATCTAGAATATCAAAAGTATATCTTTGTTTCGACTAGTGTAAAGAACAAAATCAACATTGTTAAAATCTGAACAACCTCTCATATGCTTCGTAGTAAAATAGGGCATGGAACAATTCCTAAAACATCATGGTTTGAAAGAACTTGTCATATTTGTGACACTAAGAGGGTTGAAGACAAAAAGCACTTTCTCTTAAAATGTCCTACGTACACCCACATTTAATCATTGTTTCAAATATTTATTACAATATCGTTTTTCCTAACTTTTTAACTTATCAAAACTATAGTGATTTAGAAACACTTCTCTTAAAAAATTTAGAACATAAAAATAAAAATAAAATGTTAAAGAAAACAAAATAATTCCTTTCCTTTTTTAAAATTCAATAAACAAATTTTGATATGAATGAAAATTAAGTACCCCACCGTATAAACACATTCAATAATTTTCAAACACAAAATAAACCTCTACTCTATACTAAACATAATCTATTCAAATTATCTAAAGTTTTCGTGCTTTAGTCATTTTATGAAATCAATACCTTTTGGAATTGTCATGAGACTAAATATAAAGTGCCAAGCTTGTCAGTGAAAAATAATAGTGACCCTTAGTGAAAAGTAAGCCAAGCTCCACCAATGCATTCACATTTATCATTGTTGTTTGGAAAAAATAACCCAAATGCCATTATATGGTCCCCGATGGTTTAGACATTCCATGGAAATTAAGGGAGGTGGGTCATGTTCCCTTTCATGGATTGGTCGATTCATTCACAAATCAACAACGACATTAACCAATTAGTCAAAATGTACACTTTGCAATAGACTAATGAGAACTTTGCAACGACATTAACTAAGTTGTTGCATAGTGTTGAAACAAGATGAATTGAACTTCCAAAGAGGATTTACACAAGAGGTCCTCATTCACTGCGTAGATATAGGATATCTCTATTTAGGGCTAAGTTGTATATATCTCTATTTAAGGTTAAGTTGTATAGGGAAGGAATTCATCGAATCACGTTCAACTATGTAGGTTAAAAATTCTAATTTTTACGTTTTTTTTTACATGTCATTCCTTATTATAGATATATAAAAAGAGGTAGAAACAAAAGAAGAAATAGAGGTAAAGATGGAAGAGAAAGAAAAAGAAAAACTAGAAGAAAAAACAAAGATAGGATAATATGTTCAAAGTGTAGCAACAATTGAAAGAAAAATGAACATCCGTAGCAATTCATGAATATAGCATTTCATAGGAAGGAGAAGATATAGAAAAGGTAGATAAGTAGTCCCACATTTTTCCATTTTGTTGCATAGGGGAATGAAACCCTTCATTTGAGGGGTATGATGAACCCTATAATTGTCATGTTTTGTTCATCTTCCTATGGTCATTTATCTTCTGAAAATCCTAAGCCTTGTCACCCCTACTAATCAATTTTGTAGTAATTTACTATTTATTAATTAAATACTTGCAATTGTTCAATTTGGTGGTATTTTATAGTACTTTTTGGTGAAATATTTGAGTTTGCATGCATACTTATGAGTAATGTGTTAGTTATACTTTGCTTGTTATATAGTTTATGATCACTACAAAATGGTTATTTATTTGTTTCATCAATGTAGATTACTTTATCACCATTACTAATGAGCATTATTTATTTATAAATATAAAATATGAAGCAAATTGCATAGTCTTCTCAACTTTATACCCTATTATACACTCATAAAACATGTTGAAGACCATAAGTTAGGTGGAAACTATTCAATAGTAAATAGGGCATGCAGGCTTGACCCATTACCTCAACCCAACCAAGAAATATGATGGACCTACAAATATGCTTCTCCCACGGTAAATCAGGTTGATTAAGAAGGAAAATCAACCTACAATTTTTTTGCCTCTTTAGTAGGCCACTAATTCAAACAACCAAGAAGGGTAATGCACCCAAAAATTCACTTATTTGGTAGTCCACCAATATGATAATTAATTATCGCAAATAAATTGATGATTCATATGATAATTAATTATCGCAAATAAATTGGTGATTCTTATGCAGAAATTAGTTGTGTGGAGCCATGGAAACCTAGCATCTTCCTTAAAGAATCCATGATCTCTATAATATAAATGTATCCATTTGCAGCTCAATTTTGGTTAGATTCTATATTCTCCATAAGTTATGGTTAGAGATGTGAGATACATATTAAAGTTGTAATCTTAAAAAACAATTATATTAATGAAATTGTTTTTTGCTACAAAGTTGAGTTAAATTTCATTACAGGGATTCATTGATTCTCTTCAAGTTAGGGCCCACTTAAAGAGGGTTTGTTGGCGAGTGAACCTCTCTATGTACGTTGTGTGATTACATTTACATTTCTTAGCTATGTGTTTTATAACTCTTCAATTTAACACATGATGTCTTCATGGGTGGTAAAGGAATCATTTAATGTCTCATTTCAATAATTATTAGTTTGTTCATTATATTTCCTATTTAAGTTCTCTAGCTAGCATGCCATAACCATGTGGTTAGCTAGGGAAACACTATTTTAATGTTATGTGCATTGTAGAATTAGTCCATGCCTTTTGCTTATTTCCTACAACATTTATTCATTACTTCAATGATTCTTTAATTTCAAGAATTATATTTTAATTTTTAGGTGTAAGGGGATCATGATGCCTTGAGCCTAGATAGCCAAAGGGCACCCTTGAATAGAATAAATTAGTTATAGTAGTTAGATTTATTTAGCAACAATTAGTTCCTCAATGAATATAGATACTATTACATAAATAATTTGGTGGTAATTGAATCTTTGAGGGTTGCATAAATAGTGCACAATTCTTCAAAATCTTATGTGCCTTGACCAATACTTTAAGTATAAGTTAGGGGATTCAACAACTCATAATTGTTGTAATTGTTTGACTCAATACATGGTGAAAAAGGAATTTATGCAATGGAATGGCATGTGAGGTTAAAACATATTTTATGTGTAAGTATTTAATGTAACATGATTGTTGCAATTTGAAAAACTCCCACTTAAAGAGTATTTGATGGAAAAAATATTAGTGCAAATATATGCATGGAACCCAACATTGTTGTAATGATCTTGTGTGGGCTGGCTTGTGGTATATTTTTAGGTCCACTAGCTTATTTGTGGGATCAAAATTTCCATTTTTCATGAAATCCAAGCCAAACATACTAATCTTCATTGATTTGAAGTAAAACGCTCATGCACCTCATAGCCAAAATTCCCCTTGTTCCCTTTTAGTTCACTTCATGGATTCTCTCAACTCAATGGAGGTAGAAATGGAGGTAATTTTACCTTCTGAGAAATGGAGTGACCATCTATACTAGCTAGGTTCCCCCTTTCCTAAGGGGAGATGTATGGTTGTTTCCTTCTCTCACAAGAAAGGTTTTCAGGCTCTCATGTTAATTGTCATAGAATAATCCATAAGATAAACATAGCCATACCTTAGCATACCTATGACTGTATCAGGAAAAAAATAATGCATTGCATGAGAGATTTCCAATTTTTATGGCTCAAGTAGATTAAAATTGATTTGTAAATTGTAAGCCTATGGACCATGTGTTTCACCAGCACAAATCTCCATGGAATTCAATTGGATTCTTTGCAACCTACAATTTAAACTTCTCTATTGTTAACCGTCAATATGTTAATATTATTCAAAGCTTCTTATTGTCTACTATACCATTCAAAGTATGTGGTGTCAATAAAATAACTAATGCACTCTTCACCTAAAATGGAAAACTAGTTGAATGTATACACTATCATGATGAAATGTTAGACTCGACACTTCAATGAACATGCTATTCGCCATGAAAAATAGGCAAGGCAGTATACGATCCTTCAATATCTATCCCAAGCATAGTTAAGATGTAAGGACTTATTCAACCACAAAGAAATCACATGAAATCACATATATTATGTAATCACCAAGATAAGATTTGGTTGTTCCTTCAAATCTATTTGCGCAAGATTCATATTGCTTATTGAACGTAAAATTTTATGTAGATGCATATTATTCAATAAACATGATAAAACCCATTCACATTTCTAATAATAAAACAAATTATGTTTTGTTAACCATCAATAATACACTTTGTTGTTTGAAGGTCATTACCCAATGCTCTATCTCTTCATTGTGCATTCATATACCCCCATATGTATGGTTGTAGTGAAATTCAATGCATATGTACTTGGATTGGGGATGTGAGACAATGATTCAATGTATTTGAGCATGCATAGCACTAGGAAAAATTCTTAAATATTTGTACAGAATATACGCTACAAGTTGGGCTACAACCTATGGTTTACCCAATAACCAATAGTCAAGATGGCATTCAAACAAATTTGTTTTGGGAGTTCTCTTAGATATTCTAGCAAATCGTGTATTGGAAAACAAGATGATGTTGGACAACTAATGAATCAATCAAAGGATTCAACAAGACCAACAGATTCACAATCCAACGAGGGATTCGGTTTTTAATTCTATGTGTGGAAAACATATGATTGTATCTATTCAATCAATGGTTCTATAAATTCATTAACATAACTGGAACAACAAGAAATAACCATCCATAGTGCAAAGTATTATGTCACATAAAGACACATAATTTTACCCTGAAAACCCAAATGAGAAAACCAACATTTGGTGGAGATTTTATCAATCTCGAGAACTTACTAGAAAGTGTAAGCTATGCATCTTCAATTAGATATCTAATGCTTCTTACGCATTAGTGATATTACACATTTATTTGGCTTAGGGACAACCTTCAAACTTTGAGTATGTTTCGTCTTCCAAGTCCTCCATGATTCCACAACTACCATTTCCTTCATTTCCTCGCCATCTCTCTTGGTTGTGGTTAGTTACCTTCCATCAAACAAGCATTCTCTTTTAATAGAGTTGCCACAAAATGTCAACCATCAAGGTGATTTGTTCACCTTCTTAAGGCCTTTGGAATTTTTTCTTCAAACTAATCGTTAATTCTAAACTTTATAGTCAAATTCCAAATTTTGAATGAGGAGTTAACGTTACAGATCCATTTCAAATTAAAAATTGGGAAGTTTTGTTGAAACCTGCGCATAGACCTAGCTAGAGAAATTCACACAAAACTTGCAAAAGAAACAGAGAGAGAGAAGCAAGAATGAGAGAAAGAATAATTGAATTGTATTAAATGTTAATCCACACTCAAAGAGTGAATAATTTACAATAGATATAGGCTACATGAGTAAATAAAGTGCCATAGTAGTGATCTAGAGAGATATAGACACTCATTGATAGAAATCAGAGTGATCTTCCATCTAGTCCTAGTTAAATGTGCCATGCAATCATCGGTTAACTAAATCACATGTGTTGAGGTGAGAGAAACACATGCATGTGCATGATATGCGTCATCCTGGCCACATGCATGTGATATGCGCCCTCCTGGTGAGAAAACCAAGGTGAACATGCAACTACTAGTGATAAAATTGAGGTTTTCATGCATGAGTTTCCTCCACTAGTCTAACCAAAATGTAACTGAGTCAAAACTGAAAAAGAAAGGTGTCTTATTTTATAGGAAGTGCCCTATTTTGTAAGAAATATTCTTAAGAGGGAATATTCTCATCTATAGATAGTTCCCTCAACATTAAACCAAAAAACTTAAGAAAAATAATTACTATATAAATGTGTAATATCTTTACCAAAAACAACAAACTAGAATATATATGCATTTGCTATCTAACTTTTTAGGACTATAAATTGATATTCACATTTAGTTTCTATTGATTTTTCTAAAGTGTACATTCTATGCGATATTATAGATATTTAATTTTCTTTCCAACTTGTTATATCAACCTTTATATTTAAATTTTCTTAATTTATAAAAATTATTTTATAAGATTATTATTTATTTAGACTTTCGTATTTTTTAATTTTGTAATATTTTTTTCCAAATTACTAATATATTTAATTACCAACCATTTTCTTCCTATTTAAAGACATAAAGTATTAGGCATGGATAGTTATCCAAAATGGTTGAGTTATAACTTAGTTTTAAAACTTGAAATATGGACTCATATATCATGTATGACTACCAAAAGCTTGACCTCTAAGAGTTTGAGCTTTGCCGGTTTAGATTTTAGAAGCATAGAATGTTAAGGACAAAACATCTATAGTTACACGAGTCTATTGCATTCGTTTATATTTCTAAGCTTTATTAATTTATCTTTTTTACTCTTTATTTTTCACATGTGTGTTTTTATTTAATCCACCACATTCGTTTATATGTCTAAGCTTTATTAATTTATTTCTTTTACTCTTTATTTTTCACATGTGTGTTTTTATTTAATCCACCACATTCGTTTATATGTCTAAGCTTTATTAATTTATTTCTTTTACTCTTTATTTTTCACATGTGTGTTTTTATTTAATCCACCACTTTTATGAATTCCACTGTTGTGATAATTATTAGCCGTGATGACTACCATTTTTATGTATCCCACTATTGTGATAATTATTAGCCATGATGACTAGTATTATAAAGCATTCCACTATTGTGATACTTTATTGTGTTTCAATTAATTTGGCATTTCATCATTGACTTAGGTTTTTTTTTTTTTTTAAAGGATTGGTGTTTCACGATGTTTCTTTTTTTCATTTAACATATGATTTTTTAAAGGGATATGTAACATAATGATAATACATTTATTTTTAATTTTTATTTTAATAAATATAAATAGATTTTGGTAATGAGAAAAGGAGATTTGGGAATAAGTATTCAATTTTAGTCAAATTTTAGTAAAAATTAAGGAGTTGTTGGCAGCCCCACAATATTTTCACCTTTTAAATATTGTTATTTGAAGGTGAATTTTCCGTTGTAAAAGGGTGTTTCGATTGTTTCTATTTCTCGTTTTCATGCTTCGTTCATGACTGAGAGCATGAATGAAGCATTGAAACTTATAATTGTATTGCAATTGTATCTAAGGCTTATTTCTCTAGAAGGGTAAATGTTCTTACAAATCTTTTAAGGAATGTTGTTTTGCTTTGAAGCTTATCTTATATCAATAAAACAGTTGTTTTAAGTTGCTCATGGGTTATGAGATATATCTTGAGTACTTAAATGATACACCAAGAATCGATTGGCAATAGACTATGGATTTGTTTCATTTATAATTTTTGGTAAATCATTTTTTTTTTGGTCGTTATGCTTTGGTTCGTAAAGCACCTCTTCTCCTAACCTTAGAAAATCAACACCACCCTTTACACAATGATGAGATTCAAACACACCCGGTCCTATTCTGTACTCTGTTTGAGGTGGCAGTTTGAATCGATAGGTCCATCAATCCAAGTTTAAGCCTTGGGTTTCGTTCTGTACTCCTGGCATTCATTACACAAAACGCTCGATTTTCTGTTTTGAAACCCCTTATGCTCTCATTTTGGTCGCGCTAGGGTATTGATGAGTTGTATTCCTTTGGTTTTTCTCGGGTTTCCTCTATTTTTTGAAACCCTTCATACTCACAATGAACTATGTCTGCCTTCGTGACTGCTTGTCTGAACCCTTATGGCCCCTGTCATCCGTGTCGAACCAAATGGCTCCCAAACCTTGATTCTGTATGACGATGCGAGTGAAGACCTAAAGAGTCAGGGTTGGGTTGAGTTTCTCAAGAAATTCTAGGGTTACAACTTGCAAGAAGCCCAGGAGTTCGCCCTCTCTTTCGATGGATGCCGAGCCAAATTGGGTGATGTTCAATTAGAAATCGCCGAGGAGTTTTTGAGTGAGGCAATGGGCCTTCCCCTTACTGGGAAAAAATGGTTTAAGAATTCCAGGTTAGAGGATGTGCCATGGAGTTTGTTCGTTACCTCTCAAAAGATCCAGTGCGGTGACAAAGGTATGCCAATTTCTCTGTTGAAAAATAGATGGCATGGGTTACTAGTTGTGTTAAGGCAATTTGTTACTTGTGAAGGATACTACATGATTGTTTTCCTTTACCACATAAGACTGTTAATGCACTTCATGGGTTTTCAGTTAAACATGCCATTTTATTTATGGAGGAGTTTATATAAAATAAAAGGCAGAGTTTGAATTCCAATTTATTCCACCATGGGTTAATTAGGTTGTTGTTAGTCCATCATTTGAAACTACATGGCGATGATTGGGATACTTTCCTAACTCACAATGGCTTCGTTACATTAAATCCTGTAGACATGCCTGTGGTTGATAAGCCTATGCTGGAAAAGCCCCCTGCTCCTTCCAGTGAAAGACCAGTTTTCTTATGAACCCAGTGATAAGGCTGCACTCGATGAGCCTATGTTCAAGAAACCAAATGCTAACCCTAGAGTCATTAAATCTCCTGAGTGTGAGCATTGTGTTTACCCTAACACCATTGCAAAGACTGTAAACAGGTATTCGCGCAAACTATCAAATAACAATTCGAACATAGGGTTTAATAACAAAAGAGATGGGAGATTAATCTTGAGGAGTTTACGGAATAAAAAAAAAGCTCATGTGAGCTCGATCAAAGTGATCAAGGTCCATGAGAGATTTGATTCCGAGATTGAAAATTTCTTGGAAGAGGAAGACCCAAATTACCATAAACCGGATCTCAGTCAGACTTACGATTTTGTAGATAATCTGCCACCATGCCTGAAACATAATGAATATTTTCAAGGGATCAAACTCAATCAAAAACCCACCATGGACAGTGGTAGCATTTTGACGCATGGTCATGTGTTTCCTCAACCAACTGTCCCCGATCTATAGCGTGAAGTGTGTTTGCATTGGATAGGAAATTATTATACAGATGTCTCGGTCCTTCAGGAAAAGATCAAGACCCTCGCGGCACAGATTGACTCACTAACAAGTGAAAACCACAAACTCAATATCATAACACAAAGGCAAGGAAAATGCTTGAAAATAACTGGAAATGTCATAATAAAAAATGTTGAGTGTGTCAAAGCAATTATCAACTTTGAGATTTTATGAGTCAAATTTAGTATTCAGTTGTAAGGTAAGATTTGTTGGTATCTTAGTTGTTCTTTTATTTTTATTTTTCTAATTAATATAGATTGAATTAGATTTTTTTTGTTTAAAATAAGACTAGCTACAGAATCAACAGATTCTCTAGCCAGTCAATTCTCATGAAAATTTTTGGAAAACATTAGTTGAATAAATTTCTAATTTCTTCATTCCGTTTTATTTCAGGATACCATATATCTGGTGGTGATCTCAAAAGATGGAGTATTTCCGGGCTTAGTTAATTAGCCATTTCTTTTTGGCTCATTTTGAACAGAAACAAAACTTTTATAATTTTGGGAGATACAGTTTGATATTGAGTGGTTTTATCACCCTCTATTTTTGTAACTAGTAAATCATCTTGGGATTTGATCCTATCTTAGAAGATAGTATGCTCAATTTACCTGAACTCTTTAAATACATAGTAGATTGTAATAGAATACATCTTAGCCTGGGGCTGAAGGTGGACGCTTAATTCACAAACTTGAATGGAACAAAAATTTGCATTTCAGCTTTAGCTTCCTGTAAATGGTGTTTTCATTTGTAGTTTGTTTATTCTGATAAACTAATAGTTTTTTTTATAGCTTTAGACTTCAAAATCTATTATGTTTTTGGGATAATTATTTTTAAATATCGTCCATATTTGATGTTTTAGATATTAAACAGAGTGATCATTTATTCAGCTCAAATGACAGGATTTCTCTTTAATTTTTAGTTGAATGATTAAATGCAACGTTGTTACAATTAGATTTATCTCAATGTAATTTCTTGCAATCATAAGATCATGGTAACTATTTGTATCATTCTTTATGTTATTAAAACTCAGCTGCCAACACATTGTTCTACATTTATTCAAAACAATTTTAAGGTTCATTGCAGGTTTCCCTCTTGGACAAGGTGGTTGGATGTTCTCTAATCGTACAGATGTTTGGATGCTTTTCGTTAGCTCGCTAACAGGTTAGCTCATTTATGTTTTTATGTCGTTTATTCATCACTGAAACTCAAATATATGGTCTGGATTTTGACCATCCACATACTTTTGTTTCATAGTATTTTTTCTTATTAGTTTAGATTGATAAAGAAAAAACGAAAAAATATCTTGTGTGTTTTCTTTATCTTCTTTTTCAAAGCAATCATTTTTTCTACATTGAGTTTTTGTAAGTTTAGATTAAAACTTGTAGAGTGTATATCATGTACATAAATAAGATAAGTAAATCTTCTATTTAAATATATCTACAGTAGTTACATCATATATATAGTAATTAGTAATTTGTTAGTTATTTCATTATTTTTCTTTTGTTTCTTTAGGTCTTTTAGATTGGCTAACGGAGCCATTAAACCCGTCAGAACGAGTTACACCAAACAACTTGGGTTATTTGGACAACCCCGGACCAGGCTCGTTCTTCCAATTGACGTACAGTCATTTTCGCCCGTCAACAAATGGTGCTAGAAGGAGGGTCTGAATACAATTGATGGCATGTGGAAGTCACAAGACTCCTCCCCCACACACTCACTCCCCTATAATAACACAGAGTCATTCTGACAACAATGTTACCTCTCAAACAACAACTACCTCAAACGAAAATCCCTAGATTCCCATTGAGCCAGTAACACCAAACCCTCAAGGGTCTGGCGTACAAGAAATTGTTCGTCGGTCACTTTTAAGGACACACAATGCTTTGGCCTGTATCAGACAACCTGGTCGACCACTGAATTAACCTCTAGATTTATCCAATATCAGAGAGAAACTTGAAGGCATTGGTCTTCTTTTAAATCCCACAGATCCTGACCATACCCCTACTCTTGGAGCTAAAGGATCTGGTATCCCACCTTCACCACCTCATTCATCTCCTTCCTCTTTAAAAGGAGAGTCATCTAACGAAGGCATTTCTTCATCTGAACCATCTCAACCTTCGAATCCACCTACACCCATGGAAAATCAAAACAATCACGCCAAACCTTGGCTCGACCAAGACGTTGTGGCCGAACCTAGACCCCAACATAATTTACCAAAACATCTGGAGAAATGGTTACCTAAGTTCGACCCTGATTCTAATTAAATCGCCGAAGATCACATAAAATAATTCATGCTAGCCATTAGACTCTGAAGTGTAGAACATGAAGATGTAGTATGTAGACTTTTTCCTTACATGTTTGAGGGAAATGCCTCTACATCGTATTTCTCCCAACAACCTCACACCATTGTATCTTGGGAAAAATTCGAATCTTGTTTCCTAGAGAAGTTCGAAGATAATAAATCTCCTGAAGTCTTAGTCATGGAACTCTCAAGCTTAAAGATGAACCCTAAGGAGAAAGTAAAAGATTTTAACCAAAGGTTCCTCGCGTTAAAAAATCGAATCCCCACTAATTCAATGCCCACGGAAAACCTCATTGTGGCATAGTACACCAAAGGCCTACACCATAATGTAACAATTTGGGTTAAAAGGTCTAATAAGTCAACATTACTAGAAGCCTTCGAGGAGGCAAGAAAGATCGAAAAAGATATTTTGAGCTTGAAAGATAATCTTAGTAATGAGGCAGAAATAACCCCATCTTCTAAGAAGAAAATAGAAATTCTTCCTAGACCTCCCCAAACCAAAATTCAATCAGAAACCTCATATTTGGAAAGTTTACAAAAGGTCATCCATAAATTATCAAATCAAGTCGTGGACTTGAGGAGATCAACTTAAGAAGCATCTTCAAGCAAAGGAAGTTACAAACCTCCATTTAGAAAACCTTTTCCCTCAAACCGACCAAACCCAAACCCCGAGGGTGTGAATTTTGAAAGCTTACAATATGCTAGACAGACTATCCTTGAAGCACATGATAACTTAGTCCCCCCTGAGAATTTTGAAGATGTGGTTGAAGAGGAAACAGTCAAAGAAGAGGAATCATCTCCCAATATCTTCAGGCATTTTTCTGACAGTATTTTTCAAGCCAATTTTGAAACTGTCCATACTTACAACACCAGAAGTAAAACTCAGAGTAAACCCTCTTCCGAAATAAGTACTAATGTTCCTCTGAAACAATTTAAACAAACTGAAACAAAACAGAATTTAGCAGCCCCAAGTTTAGAATATGATTTGATCAAAGACCTAAAGAAACTTAGAGATAATATTTTTGTTTACGAACTTTTAAAGTTTCCTTTTCTTCTGCAGAAAATGCTTCATATAATTGCAGAAAACAGTAAAAACAACAATCTGAATAGCAAGAAAATTGCAGAAATTAGTACTAAAACAACTCAGAAAGTCCCCGCTAAAAAAACACCTGAACCCTCAGATAAAAGAGACCTCACTAAAAAAACTGTGTCAAATGTAGATAAAGTAATTTTAGGGACAACAGCTAAAAATCAGCAGAATTCTGCTGTTAATACTCGCAAAAATGTCCCACCTTTTTTATTAACTTTTGAAATTTTCAATAGAAATGTACATAATTGCATGGTAGATTCAGACGCATCATCAAATGTGATGCCTTTGTTTGTTTGCCAAAAAATCAATGATGAAGTTCAACCTTCTAGTCTTAAAATCATTCATCTCGACCAGATGAATGTTAAGGTAATTGGTAAACTAAAGAATGTACTCGTTAGGCTATCCTCTAATCCTAAGGTTCACCAAATTATTGATATCATTGTTGTTGACATCCCCAAAGTTTATGATTTATTCTTAAGCAGGGATGGGTCCGAACAACTGCATGGATACTTTGCAACAAACTAATCTCATTTGTGGCTACCAGATAATGGAAAGCCAAACATAATTAGGATTAATCATGAGCGTTACCTCAAGCACACCGTGATGGATTTGAATGGTGCTAATGAACCATTTACTACTTCCACTAATTCGCTCGAAATGCAGGGAATGAACACCTTCTTTGGTAACTTCATCACTGAAACCTCCACCATCGCTAATCCAGAACAACAGTCAGAGCTCATGACATGCACACAGTCAGCAACTTTACCAAATGTGCCAAACACTGCCGATGAAGCTCACATATGGTTTCTCTACTTCAATGGATTCAAATCTAGAGAAGGAGTTGGTGCAGGATGTGTACTCATCGACCCGACAGGTAATAAGACTTTTATTGCTTGTCGATTAGAGTTTGAATGTACAAACAACACCATCGAATACGAGACACTTTTGCAAGGACTCAAGAAAACGATAGATATGAACGTACAGAACTTAATGGTATTCGGTGATTCAGAAATTGTGGTTAGATAGGTAAGAAACTCCATACATTTCCTATCACCACACCTGAAAAGTTATCAAGATGAGGCATGGAATCTAATGCACAAGTTTTTTGCATTTAACATCAATTCCATTCCTAGATTAAACAATTTTGAGGCTGATTTATTAGCTAACGTTGCTTCCAAACTTTTTCCCGCAGAAGGTCTTTCTCCAAATGCATTTTCAATTGAGTTATTGTTCATACCATCAGTCTCAGACAACATCACTAACTGGAGAGTGTTTGATGATGATCAACAGATCATCAGTTTTTTGCACATGGAGGACACCTTCCAAGGTGCAGTTATTGATGAAGGCACCCACGATGAAGATGTCCACAATTTTACAATAATATCAGACCCAAGTTCTCCCGAATCAACATTGGATCTAGTAAATTCTATCCCTAAATCCATGGTAAGACTAGAAAAGTTTTATGATTTGCATGATAAATTCAGAAAATCGGTAAATTGTAAAACGAACAGTTCATCCTTGACTCATGAAAAGGTAAATCTAGAGACTAAAGATAATCCACAATATATTAATCTGGGAATGGGATGTTCCGAGCAAGAGTGATCCGCTTTTATAAAACTATTTAGATAACTCAAGGATGTCTTTGCTTGGACATACGATGATTTAAAAACTTTTAACCCTAACATAATACAACACATCATCCCCATGAAACCCCAAACTCAACCTTTTCAGCAGAAGCTAAGAAAGATGCACCCTAAGCTGGAACCGATAGTCAAGAAATAACCAAACAAACTATTGAATGCAAAGATAATATTCCCAGTAAGACACACATAATGGGTGTCTAATCTTGTCCCTGTAAGGAAGAAAAGTGGCGAAATTTGACTCTGTGTCGATTTTCAAAACTTGAACCAAGTGTCTGACAAAGACAATTATTCTATTCCTCCAATGGAACAAATTCTTCAGTAGGTATCTGGTTCTGAAAGACTGTCACTGCTAAACAGTTTTTCAGGATATAACCAGGTTCTCATGTCTCCCCCAGACCAGTTAAAAAACACTTTTTGTACCCCATGGGGTACTTATGCCTACAGGAAAATGCCTTTTGGGCTTATAAATTCCAGGGCCACTTTTTAGAGAGCAATGGATATTTCTTTTCATGGTCTCATCAATCAATCCGTAGTGGTATATCTTGATGGCATTACTGTTTTCTCCAAAAACAAGAAAGATCACTTGTCTCACCTTAGGTCTGTCCTAAAACGATGCCGCAAGTACGACATATCTCTCAAACCTAAGAATTCTATATTTGCAGTGGAACAAGGAAAACTTCTCAGATTCATAGTATCTAGTGATGGGATGATCATCGATCCCGAAAGAACTCAATCCATTGCCAAACTTCCTCCCCCTTCCTCCAAAACATCTATGCAATCTTTTTTAGGCCAGATCAATTTTGTCAGAAGGTTTGTCCCAAGATTTCCAGAAATAGTAAATCCTTTGCAAACCTTAAATTAAAAAGGATGTTCAGTATCATTGGGGACCGCAGGAAAATCAAGCCTTTGATTCCATAAAAAAAGCCATAGTTGAGGCTCCTTCCTTAATGAGTCCTGATTTTTCACAAGATTTCACTCTTTTTACATTCGCCTCTGATTGATCTTATGTCGTTGTATTGACCCAAAAGAGCACTGAAAGAAATGAAATCCCCATTTCCTTTATGAGCTCAGCCTTCAAAGGAGTAGAGATTAATTACCCGGCTGTAGATCAACAGGATTATACATTTTTTAAAGAAGTAAAACATTTTCGATCGTATGTACTAAAGTCTGGAACTAAAGTCATTGTGTCTTATCCTGCTGTCAAAAACTTGTTAGTACAAAAGGAATTGGGTGAAAAACGGGCAAACTAGATGACATCGTTACAAGAGTATGACCTCGAAATTACCCCTGCACAAAATGTCAGAGGTCAAGGTCTATGCAAACTAGTGGCTATTTCAGTTAATGAGAAACATAGTCAAATTAATGTCTTAACTATAAATCAACATAGTCAAAATCAAATCTATTGTACACACGTTGTTTCTAATTCTGATTTTGATGACATTAAGTTTTATCTAACACACGGTTCTGCTCCTCGCCATCTCGATCCAAAAAAGAGAAGAGCATTAAGACTAAAATATGCACCTTTCCAGCTGGTAAATGGCGTATTATTCCATAAAATTTTTGATAACGTCCTCATGCGTTGTTTGGAAAGAGATGAAGCAGATAAAGTATTATCTGAACTGCATGCAAGAGAAGTTAGTGGGCACTTTGGTGGAGACACCACTTCTCACAAAGTATTAAGAGATGGGTACTATTGGCCCATGTTATTCAAAGATGCCCATGCATTATGTCGTAAATGCATAATCTGCCAAAAGGCTGCTGGATGAATTCAGAAGGAAGCATTCCCTTTGCAGCCTGTTTCGGTAGATTCTCCTTTTTAGCAGTGGGGTCTTGACATTATAGGGCCAATTAACCCCACTTCCTCGCAGCAACATAAGTACATCATTACAACAATGGATTATTTTACCAGATGGTCCGAAGCTGCACCACTAAAAGTGGTAAACACTAGTCAGGTAATATCTTTCCTTAATTCAAACATCATTACTCAATTCGGTATTCCTGAGTGTTTGGTATTCGATAATGCTTCCTACTTTTCATCCCTCGATATGAGTGTTTTTGCTTTGGAAAAAGGGATAAAAATCAAATATTCTGCTAGCTATTACCCCAAAGGAAACGGTTTAGCAGAATCAACAAATAAAAACCTGACATTATTCGGGCATTTTTCCGACAGTATTTTTCAAGCCAATTTTGAAATTGTCCATCCTTACAACACTAAAAGTAAAACTCAGAGTAAACCCTCTTCAGGAATAAGTACTAATGTGCCTCCGAAACAATTTAAACAAACTGAAACAAAACATAATTTAGCAGCCCCAAGTTTAGAATATTATTTGATCGAAGACCTAAAGAAACTTAGAGATAATATTTTTGTTTACGAAATTTTAAAGTTTTCTTTTCTTTTGTAGAAAATGCTTCATATAATTGCAAAAAACAGTAAAAACAACAATCTGAATAGCAAGAAAATTGCAGAAATCAGTCCTAAAACAACTCAGAAGGTCCCCGCTAAAAAAACACCTGAACCCTTAGATAAAAGGGACCTCACTGAAAAAACTGTATCAAATGTAGATAAAGTAATTTCAGGGACAATGGATAAAAATCAACAGAATTATGTTGTTAATACTCGCAAAAATGTCCCACCTTTTTTATTAACTTTTGAAATTTTCAATAGAAATGTACATAATTGCATGGTAGATTTTGGCGCATCATCAAATGTGATGCCTTTGTTTGTTTGCCAAAAA
Organism: Picea glauca; assembly: GCA_000966675.3. Taxonomy (NCBI): domain Eukaryota; kingdom Viridiplantae; phylum Streptophyta; class Pinopsida; order Pinales; family Pinaceae; genus Picea; species Picea glauca. Next base: position 356,594 of record JZKD02S2109114.1, read on the forward strand.
ATCAATGATGAAGTTCAACCTTCTAGTCTTAAAATAATTCATCTCGACTGGACGAATGTTAAGGTAATTGGTGAACTAAAGAATGTACTCGTTAGGCTATCTTCTAATCCTAAGGTTCACCAAATTATTGATATCATTTTTGTTGACATCCCCAAAGTTTATGATTTATTCTTAAGCAGGGATTGGTCCAAACAATTGCATGGATACTTTGCAACAAACTAGTCTCATTTGTGGCTACCAGATAATGGAAAGCCAAACATAATTAGGATTAATCGTGAGCGTTACCTCAAGCACACTGTGATGGATTTGAATGGAACTAATGAACCATTTACTGCTTCCACTAATTCCCTCGAAATGCAGGGAATGAACACCTTCTTTGGTAACTTCATGACTGAAACCTCCACCATCGTTGATTCATAACAACAGTCGGAGCTCATGACATGCACACAGTCAACAGCTTTACCAAATGTGCCAAACACTACCGATGAAGCTCACATATGGTTTCTCTACTTCGATGGATTCAAATCTAGAGAAGGAGCTGGTGCAGGATGTGTACTCATCGACCCGACATGTAATAAGAATTTTATTGCTTGTCGATTAGAGTTCGAATGTACAAACAACATAGCCAAATACGAGCCACTTTTGCAAGGACTCAAGAAAATGGTAGATATGAACGTACAGAACTTAATGGTATTCGGTGATTCAGAAATTGTGGTTAAATAGGTAAGAAACTCCATACATTGCCTATCACCACACCTGAAAAGTTATCAAGATGAGACATGGAATCTAATGCATAAGTTTTATGCATTTAACATCAATTCCATTTCGAGATTAAACAATTCTGAGGCTGATTTATTAGCTAACATTGATTCCAAACTTTTTCCCGCAGAAGGTCTTTCTCCAAATGCATTTTCAATTGAGTTATTGTTCATACCATCAGTCTCAGACAACGTCACTAACTGGAGAGTGTTTGATGATGATCAATAGATCATCAGTTTTTTTCACATGGAGGACACCTTCCAAGGTGCGGTTATTGATGAAGGCACCCACGATGAAGATGTCCACAATTTTACAATAATATCAAACCTAAGGTCTCCCGAATCAACATTAGATCTGGTAAATTCTATCCCTAAATCCGTGGTAAGACTAGAAAAGTTTTATGATTTGCATGATAAATTCAGAAAATCGGTAAATTGTAAAATGAATAGTTCGTCCTTGACTCATGAAAAGTTAAATCTAGGGACTAAAGATAATCCACAATATATTAATCTCGGAACGGGATGTTCCGAGCAAGAGCGATCCTCTTTTATAAAACTATTTAGAGAATTCAAGGATGTCTTGGCTTGGACATACGATGATTTAAGAACTTTTAAACCTAACATAATACAACACGTCATCCCTATGAAACCCCAGACTCAACCTTTTCAGCAGAAGCTAAGAAAGATGCACCCTAAGCTGGAACCGACAGTCAAGAAATAACTAAACAAACTATTGAATGCAAAGATAATATTCCCAGTAAGACACACATAATGGGTGTCTAATCTTGTCCCTGTAAGGAAGAAAAGTGGCGAAATTCAACTCTATGTCGATTTTCGAAACTTGAACCGAGCGTCTGACAAAGACAATTATCCTATTCCTCCAATGGAACAAATTCTTCAGCAGGTATCTGGTTCTGAAAGATTGTCACTGCTAAACGGTTTTTCAGGATATAACCAGGTTCTCATGTCTCCCCCAGACCAGTTAAAAAACACTTTTTGTACCCCATGGGGTACTTACACCTACAGGAAAATGCCTTTTGGGATTATAAATGCCAGGGCCACTTTTTAGAGAGAAATGGATATTTCCTTTCATGGTCTCATCAATCAATCCGTAGTGGTCTATCTTGATGGCATTACTGTTTTCTCCAAAAACAAGAAAGATCACTTGTCTCACCTTAGGTATGTCCTACAACGATGTCGCAAGTACGACATATCTCTCAAACCTAAGAAGTCTATATTTGCAGTGGAAAAAAGAAAAATTCTCGGATTCATAGTATCTTGTGATGGGATGATCATCGATCCTGAAAGAACTCAAGCCATTGCCAAACTTCCTCCCCCCTCCTCCAAAACATCTATGCAATCTTTTTTAGGCCAGATCAATTTTATTAGAAGGTTTTTCCCGAGATTTTCAGAAATGGTAAGGCCATTGCAAAACTTAAATTAAAAAGGATGTTTAGTATCATTGGGGACCACAGGAAAATCAAGCCTTTGATTCCATCAAAAAATCCATAGTGGAGGCTCCTTCCTTAATGGGTCCTGATTTTTCACAAGATTTCACTCTTTATACATTCGCCTCTGATCGATCTTATGTCGTTGTATTGACCCAAAAGAGCACTGAAAGCAATGAAATCCCCATTGCCTTTATGAGCTCATCCTTCAAAGGAGTAGAGATTAATTACCTGGCTGTAGATCAACAGGATTATACAGTTTTTAAAGAAGTAAAACATTTTCGATCGTATGTACTAAAATCCAGAACTAAAGTCATTGTGCCTTATCCTGCTGTCAAAAACTTGTTAGTACAAAATGAATTGGGTGAAAAATGGGCAAACTAGATGACATCGTTACAAGAGTATGACCTCGAAATTACCCCTGCACAAATTGTCAGAGGTCAAGGTCTATGCAAACTAGTGGATAATTCAGTTAATGAGCAACATAGTCAAATTAATGTCTTAACTGTAAATCAACATAGTCAAAATCAAATCTGTTCTACATAAGTTGTTTCTAATTCTTGGTTTGATGACATTAAGTTTTATCTAACACACGGTTTTTCTCCTCGCCATCTCAATCCAAAAAAGAGAAGAGCATTAAGACTAAAAGCTGCACCTTTCCAGCTGGTAAATGGCGTATTATTCTGTAAAAATTTTGATAACGTCCTTATGCGTTGTTTGGAAAGAGATGAAGCAGATAAAGTATTATCTGAACTGCATGCAAGAGAAGTTAGTGGGCACTTCTCAGTGGAGATACCACTTCTCACAAAGTATTAAGAGATGGGTACTATTGGCCCATGTTATTTAAATAGGCCCATGCATTATGTCGTAAATGCATAATCTGCCAAAAGGTTGTTGGACGAATTCAGAAGGGAGCATTCCCTTTGCAGCCTGTTTCAGTAGATTCTCCTTTTTAGCAGTGGGGTCTTGACATTATAGGGCCAATTAACCACACTTCCTCGCAACAACATAAGTACATCATTACAACAATGGATTATTTTACTAGATTGTCTGAAGCTGCACCACTAAAAGTGGTAAACACTAGTCAGGTAATATCTTTCCTTAATTCAAACATCATTACTCAATCCAGTATTTCTGAGTGTTTGGTCTTTGATAATTCTTCCTACTTTTCGTCCCTCGATATGAGTATTTTTTCTTTGGAAAAAGGGATAAAAATCAAATATTCTGCCAGCTATTACCCCCAAGGAAACAGCTTAGCAGAATCAACAAATAAAAACCTGATCAATATAATCAAGAGGACAGTTTTCGAAAACCACAAGAACTGGCACAATGCACTTTCTAATGCGCTCTAGGATGATAGGGTGACACCGAAAACATCTGTTGGTAATTCTCCTTTCTTTCTCGTCTACGGAAGAGAAGCGATTCTCCCTCCTCATGTTTTGCTTCCCTCTTTGCAATTATCACAAAAAGTTCAGGAAGAAGATTGTCCTCCTCTTGAAAGTCGGATTAATGCTTTGCTAAAATTAGAGTTAGTAAGAGTACAAGCAAAAGAAAGACTAGATCAGCATCAGCATATTGTTAAAAGTTGGTTCGATTCAAATTCTGCCTCGGATAGGAACTTCGAGGTAGGAGATCTTTTTCTCAAATGGGACAAACCTCATGAGGGAAAAGGGGAACATACCAAGTTCCAGAACCTGTGGTTGGGACCCTTCTTAATTGCTGAAAAACTAGGTCCCATCTCTTTCCGCCTACAGAATTTAGAGGGACAGCCAGACACCTTCCCGGTGAATGGACAAGTTCTCAAAAGGTATTTTTCATGAAAATTCTCAGATTCACCTTTTGTACATATTTTTTTGTTTTGATTTATTTTTTATTTTTCAGCTTTTGGTTATTTTCATTTTGTTTGTTTTCACTGTTTTTTGGTTAAATTTATGTCTTTGTCACCTTCTAGTTCATGGAAGGGAGATAGAATGCATCATTATGAACCAACTGTTAAGGTCCTCTCAAGAGCATCGATGTTGTGAATTGATGAAACACAGACTAGCTAAAGAAATTTTCTGTTTGTAACAGATTTCCTGGTCTCACTTTATAATCATGAGCATGCACGATCATCTTTAAGCTTTTTACGTTGTCCCAGCTTTTAAAGAAAGCGAATCAAGTGTGCCTTCATGTCCTTAAAAAAATGGTTTCATCTAGAAACTAAATTCAGATCATAATGAAGGTAATAGCTAAAAAATAACAAGTGTTCTAAAGACTGGAATTTTCATCATCACCCCGCTCTTCCAAATATTTTTAAAAATTATATCAAATTGTAAACAATTTCTCAAGAGTTGTGGGAAGTATTTGTAGACCCACCGGGATACTAAACAGGTCTTTTGGAAGTAGGTGAATGCATGCATGATGCCAAGACAACTTCGTCGGGGTACTGAACAGGCTCGCTGGCAGCAAAGTAATGTTAGGTTAAAGAAAATTCTTAGGTATAAATTTTGATACTGGTCAAAAGCATCCTTCATTTTGAATTGAAATTTCTTGGACAGGGTAGAGGCATAAGAGTGGGTTAATTGACATCCCTGTTGAAGCTATGGATGCCTGTTGGCAGCAGTGGCCCTATCAACAGTATCGAAGCCATTGACTTGAACATCGTTCCTCTCATTTTTAAAATTTGTCACCGGATTCCATCTAAACAGGAAGATGTTTGAAGTTGGATTGTGTAATGATTATTTGGATTCTTGATGTCCTTCAGCTATTTTTTAATCTGTAATCATTTTAAGTAGTCCTAACATGAACTCGTCGATGATGAAGAGATAACTAGTTCTTCCAGTAAGTCTCCATTGTTGTAAGCCCCACAATATTTTCTCCTTTTAAAGCGACAAATAATAATTTATGTAGCTACCTACGCTTTGTCATATAAATATTGTTATTTGAAGGTGAATTTTTGATTGTAAAAGGGTGTTTCGATTGTTCCTATTTCTCATTTTCATGCTTCATTCATGACTAAAAGAATGAATGAAGCATTGAAACTTATAATTGTATTGCAATTGTATCTAAGGCTTATTTCTCTAGAAGGGTAAATGTTCTTACAAATCTTTTAAGGAATGTTGTTTTTCTCTGAAGCTTATCTTATATCAATAAAACAGTTGTTTTAAGTTGCTCATGGGTTATGAGATATATCTTGAGTACTTAAATGATACACCAAGAATCGATTGGCAATAAACTATGGGTTTGTTTCATTTATAATTTTTGGTAAATCATTTTTTATTTTTTTTATTTTTGGTTGTTATGCTTTGGTTTGTAAAGCACCTCTTCTCCTAACCTTAGAAAATCAACACCACCCTTTAGACAATGATGAGATTCAAACACACCTGGTCCTGTTCTGTACTCTGTTTGAGGTGGTAGTTTGAATCAATGGGTCCAACATTCCAAGTTAAAGCCTTGGGTTTCATTCTGTACTCCTGGCATTCATTGCACAAAACGCCCGATTTTTTGTTTTGAAACCCCTTATGCTCTCATTTTGGTCGCGCTAGGGTATTGATGAGTTGTATTCCTTTGGGTTTTTCTCTTGTTTCCTCTGTTTTTTGAAACCCTTCATACTCACAGTGAACTTTGTTTGCCTTCTGTTGGTCACTATAATTTCTTAATTAACTCAAACAATCAAGTGCTACATAAATTGTCAACCCAGGGAAGTCTGTTTATTTCAAAGATAACCATGCACTATATATGCTCAATTCCAAAAGCAACATAGAGTTGTAGTAAAGGAAACTATATTAATCACACTTGCCTTGAATGAACTAAATTTCTGACTTGAATTACAGGAAAGAAACCTACCTATTGCATATATTTAAAGATTAATCTAAAGAATCTTGGATTACATTAAAATAACAACTGCAACAGGAAAGAACAACTATTCTGTAACCAGAGAACATGACCCTTATTCCCAAGCAGGAACTCCAGCACCTTGCTTCTGATTAACACACTTTTATGAAAACATTAATGCGTAGAAGGCTAACTCTATCTAGCAGAGAACATGACCCTCTAGTTCCTTCCCTTCTAAGCAGGAACCCTTAGCCCAGTCTCTGATCAACACACTTGTGAAAAATGACTGGAAGCTTACTAATTCTACAGAGAACAGGACCTTCTAATCCCTTCCATTAAGAAGGGACCCTTAACCCAGTCTCTGACTAGCACACTTGCAGAAACAATTGAAATCTACAGAGAACATGACCTTCTAATCCCTTCCATTAAGTAGGGACCCTTAACCCAGTCTCTGACTAGCACACTTGCAGAAACAACTGAAATCTACAGAGAACAGGACCTTCTAATCCCTTCCATTAAGTAGGGACCCTTAACCTAGTCTCTGACTAGCACACTTGTAGAAACAACTGAAATCTACAGAGAGCAGGACCTTCTACTCCCTTCCATTAAATAGGGACCCTTAACCCAGTCTCTGACTAGAAAACCTCATAAAAATCATCACATAAGATTACTAATGAAAATGATTCTGAACTAAAATGATTACTAATCTTGTGTGATGATTCTGAACTAAAATCATCACACAAGATTACTAATGAAAATGATTCTGAACCTAATGTAACATTTAATAAACTAAAGTTCTTAACAAGACAGAGTTCAGTAGTGTTTTAGCAAAGTATAATTCATTAAAAGTAGTGTTTCAGCAAGACAAAAGTTAATCAAGGCATTCATAGAAATTACACTAACACACTATAAAACTAACGGGTGAATCTTGTGAAGAAGGTGGGCCCTCCCTTCTCACAAGATTCCCCTGAGACGAAAAGGCTATAGAAGGATGCTCAAAACAGTCTTTTATTCATCTATCAATGGATCATATTACAATAAAAAAAAAAATGAAGTACGTCCCTCTCTCTGAAGCTTTCTTAATACATAAAACTTGAGATTATCTCGAGTGATGATTTCCTCTTATTTAAAGAGGGAACCCCTTCGATACAATTGATAAAAAATTACAATGTATATATGAGTCCTATTCTTAGTCAGATCGACTTTCTAAACCAGAATAGGATGTCCTAGTCTCGTGCAATAGAACACTATTACAAGTGTTGAATGAGGTGTTGTTGTTACGGCTGGAGTAACAGTTCCTTCACGTTGCTGCTGATGCTATCTCAACATCGTAAATTGTGGGTTGTTTCAGCCACAGGATTTACGCTCTGACTGTTTCATCATTCTCATGTAGGAGCGATGGTTGGTGCTTGGCTCACGTGCGACTGTTGTAGAGTTTCTATTGACCGCTGACTGTGTAACAAATTCCTTTTTGTTTCAGCATCTGTTGTTCTGGACCGTGTAACAGCTTTGTGTTTCAGCATCTGCGACTCTGGACTATGTAACAACTCTTTGTTTCAGCATCTGCGACTCTGGACTATGTAACAACTCTGTGTTTCAGCATCTGCGACTCTGGACTATGTAACAACTCTGTGTTTCAACATCAGGCCTCAAATGATATTCTGCAGTTTGAACTGTTTCAGCACGTATACATTTCTAATCAATGGTTAAGTACGAGAGTGATGTAAAATATTATGCAAAACAGATTAAACGTATAGTAATGAGAAGGGACGCTGTATACCTTTGGAATGATCAGATAAAGTGATGGTATGAGTTTAAATGTGGGTGATCAAGAGTGTAATAGTGGCAAAAAGTGTAGGCAAAAATGTACATTGTGTGGTCCTAACATCCCCCCCAACTCAAGGTGTTGCATGTCCTCAGGCAACGTCACTCTGAATCAGAGTCTGGATACCGACTCTGAGCATGTAAGTTACTCAAGCAGTAGCTTTGGACCTCTGATTCTTGTATCTCCATTTCAATATCAACAGTTGGTTCTTGTGTTTCATCTATAGCTGGTTCTTGTGTGGAAGCTATGGCTGGTTCTTATGTTTCAGCCACTGAATGGGTAGTTGGTTCTTGTGTTTCATCTACTTTATTTGAGGAGAGTAGTGTTGCAGCACCCTGGACCTCTGATTCATGTATCTCAATTTCAATATCAGCAGTTGGTTCTTGTGTTTTAGCCACTGGATGGGTAGCTGGTTCTTTTGTTTCAGCTACAGAATGGGTAGCTGGTTCTTGTGTTTCAACTACTTTATTTGAGATGGATGATGTCGCAACACCCTGGGTATCTGGTTCTTGTGTTTCAGTGCCCGTGGGTGGAATAGGCAAAGATCCCGGGATTTGGGAAGTTGGAGGTGTACGAGGTATCAGTCGAATGGGTTGGGGGTGTAGGGTAGTGGCAATAATGGGTGGCCTTGTAGAGGCCCTTGTTCTCTTTTTTCGTAAGAAGGGCAGAAAGAAGGGATTTATTTGTTTTCGTTTACATGGGGGTCTTTCCTCAATGATGGGGCAGGGGGAATTATCTAGCTCAGAGTCTGGTAAGGTATGAGGCAGGCTTGGTATGGTAGGGGGATTGATTGGTCTGGTTGGTTCCGTGGGTGGGTTATTGGGTACTTCTGGGGAGTCTAGGGGGTTTTGCGGTTGCTGCTCCTGAAGGTTTTCAGGAATTTCGGCAGCTGCTTGGGGGTTTATGGGCGGGTTGTTTAGTGGAAGGTTTTGTTGGGAAAAACCCCTTTGGATGAGTAGTTGGACAAGACGGTGATGGGTGAGTGAAAGGGTGGGATCTTTAGCCTTTCTGCAGTAGTGTGCCATGTTTTTCAGACAACCCAGCAAATAATAAGGAATATTGACCTATCTATTATGCCTTAAATGAGATAACAGAAGAAAGTCGTGCTGATAAACTACCTGGTATCGGCCCTCACATGTTAGGTAATTCTTGATGAATCTTGCAACTTTCGGCCATGGGGGTGGCAATGAGATGAGTTTAACACCTCTGCCTTTAAGTACAATTCGTTCTTCTAGCAAGAAGAAGTTTTGTTGGGCATTCCGAATGATATGTTTACGGCTGAACATGCGAGTGTCGTCGGTAGGGAGGCCTGAGACCTGTGCTATATCCTCTTCTGTTACTGAAATTCAGACCCCTTGGACAATAGAATGGTCTTCTTGAAGGTTTTGAGCGAAATGTAGAACTTGTTGTTCATTATACCACTGGAGTCTCTGAAAGTAACTGAGCCATCCTGCCTGCTGAAAGATTTGATAAGCTACTGGGTAATGTACTAACAACGCTGTTGTGGCAGGTTCATTTCGTATGACAGAGCCTCCCATAGCTATCATCTTGGTAGGATACAATGTCGGAGAGTTTGAGTATCAACTTTTGCGCAGAGTGAGTTTTTCGAGCGACGTTATGCAAAATGGCGGTCAAATGTGCGAAAGGGTGGTGAAATAGGGATGGCGGTGGTGAATTCGTGCGAAGTGATGGTATAGAAGATTTGATGTGTCCTCCCCTCCCATCAAGTGCGGCTACTAATGATTGCACTTGAGTGGTCATAATGATTTAGAATCTTCCCATTAACTATAGCCTAACTGAATTACATAAAATTTACATACCTCGCCTTACCTTTTGATTCGTTCTG
>JZKD02S2109114.1:373905-392731 GCA_000966675.3 Picea glauca
CCCGGCAACGGCGCCAAAATGTTGGTCACTATAATTGCTTAATTAACTCAAACAATCAAGTGCTACATAAATTGTCAACCCAGGGAAGTCTGTTTATTTCAAAGATAACCATGCATTATATATGCTCAATTCCAAAAGCAACTTAGAGTTGTAGTAAAGGAAACTATATTAATCACACTTGCCTTGAATGAACTGGAGTTCCGACTTGAATTACAGGAAAACAACCTACCTATTGCAGATCTTTAAAGATTAATCTAAAGAATCCTAGATTACATTAAAATAACAACTGCAACAGGAAAGAACAACTATTCTGTAACCAGATAACAAGACCCTTATTCCCAAGCAGGAACTCCAGCACCTTGCTTCTGATTAACACACTTTTATGAAAACATTAATGCGTAGAAGGCTAACTCTATCTAGCAGAGAACAGGACCCTCTAGTTCCTTCCCTTCTAAGTAGGAACCCTTAGCCCAGTCTCTGATCAACACACTTGTGAAAAATGACTGGAAGCTTACTAATTCTACAGAGAATAGGACCTTCTAATCCCTTCCATTAAGCAGGGACCCTTAACCCAGTCTTTGACTAGAACACTTGCAGAAACAACTGAAATCTACAGAGAACATGACCTTCTAATCCCTTCCATTAAGAAGGGACCCTTAACCCAGTCTCTGACTAGCACACTTGCAGAAACAACTGAAATCTACAGAGAACAGGACCTTCTAATCCCTTCCATTAAGTAGGGACCCTTAACCCAGTCTCTGACTAGCACACTTGCAGAAACAACTGAAATCTACAGATAACAAGACCTTCTAATCCCTTCCATTAAGCAGGGACCCTTAACCCAGTATCTGACTAGAAAACCTCATAAAAATCGTCACACAAGATTACTAATGAAAATGATTCTGAACTTCATGAACCTAATGTAACATTCAATAAACTAAAGTTCTTAACAAGACAGAGTTCAGTAGTGTTTCAGCAAAGTAGAATTCATTAAAAGTAGTGTTTCAGCAAGACAAAAGTTAATCAAGGCATAAACAAAATTACACTAACACACTATAAAACTAGCGGGTGAATCTTGTGAAGAAGGTGGGCCCTCCCTTCTCACAAGATTCCCCTGAGATGAAAAGGATAGAGAAGGATGCTCAAAACAGTCTTTTATTCATCTATCAATGGATCATATTACAATCAAAAAAAAAAATGAAGTACGTCCCTCTCTCTGAAGCTTTCTTAATACATAAAACTTGAGATTCTTTCAAGTGATGATTTCCTCTTATTTAAAGAGGGAACCCCTTTGATACAATTGATAAAAAATTACAATGTATATCTGAGTCCTATTCTTAGTCAGATCGACTTTCTAAACCAGAATAGAATGTCCTAGTCTCGCGCAATAGAACGCTATTACAAGTGTTGAATGAGGTGTTGTTGTTACGGCTGGAGTAACAGTTCCTTCACGTTGTTGTTGATGTTGTCTCAACATCATAAATCGTGGGTTGTTTCAGCCACGAGATTTACGCTTTGACTGTTTCAGCATTCTCATGTAGGAGCGATGGTTGGTTCTTGGCTCACATGTGACTGTTGTAGAGTTTCTATTGACCGCTGACTGTGTAACGACTTCCTTTGTGTTTCAGCATTTGCGGTCTTGGACTGTGTAACAACTCTGTGTTTCAGCATCTGCAACTCTGGACCGTGTAACAGCTTTGTGTTTCAGCATCTGCGACTCTGTACTGTGTAACAGCTCTGTGTTTCAGCATTGGGCCTCAAATGTTATTCTGCAGTTTGAACTGTTTCAGCACTTATACATTTCTAATCAATGGTTAAGTACGAGAGTGATGTAAAATATTATGCAAAACAGATTAAACGTATAGTAATGAGAAGGGATGTTGTATACCTTTGGAATGATCAGATAAAGTGATGGTATGAGTTTAAATGTGGGTGATCAAGAGTGTAATAGTGGCAAAAAGTGTAGGCAAAAAGGTACATTGTGTGGTCCTAACACCTTCGTGACTGCTTGTCTGAACCCTTATGGCCCCTGTCCTCCGGGTCGAATCAAATGGCTCCCAAACCTTTCTTCCATATGATGATGCGAGTGAAGACCTTAAGAGTCAAGTTTGGGTTGAGTTTCTCAAGAAATTCTAGGGTTACAACTTGCAAGCAACCCAGGAGTTCGCCCTCTCTTTTAATGGATGTCGAGCCAAAGTGGGTGATGTTCAATTAGAAATCACCGAGGAGTTTTTGAGTGAGGCAAAAGGCCTTCCCCTTACTAGGAAAAAATGGTTTAAGAATTCCAAGTTAGAGGAGGTGCCATGGAGTCTGTTCATTACCTCTCGAAAGATCCAGTGCGGTGACAAAGGTATGCCAATTTCTCCATTGAAAAATAGATGGCATGGGTTATTGGCTGTGTTAAGGCAATTTGTTACTTGTGAAGGACGCTAGAGGCTTGTTTTCCTTTACTAAATAAGACTATTAATGCACTTCATGGGTTTTCAATTAAACATGCCATTTTATTTATTGAGGAGTTTATACAAAATAAAAGGAAGAGTTTGAATTCCAGTTTATTCCACCATGGGTTAATTAGGTTGTTGTTATTCCATCATTTGAAACTACAGGGAGAGGATTGGGATACTTTCCCAACTCGCAATGACTTCGTTACATTAAATCCTGTAGAGATGCTTGTTGTTGATAAACCTATGTTGGAAAAGCCCCCTGCTCCTTCCAGTGACAGACAAATTTTCTTACGCAAAGAACCCTATGATAAGGTTGTGCTCGACGAGCCTATGTTCAAGCAACTAGATGCTAACCCTAGAGTCATTAAATATTCTGAGAGTGAGCAGTATGTTTTTCCTAACACCATTTCAAAGACCGTAAACAGGTATTCGTGCAAACTGTCAAATAACAATTCAGACATAGGGTTTAATAACAAAAGAGCTAGGAGATTAATCTCGAGGAGTTTACGGAATAAAACAAAATCTCATGTGAGCTTGATAAAAGCGATTGAGGTCCATGAGAGCTCTTATTCTAAGATCGAAAAGTTATTGGTAGAGGAAGACCCAAATTACCATGAACCAGATCTATGTCAGACTTACGATTTTGTAGATAATATGCCACCATGCCTGAAACGTAACGAAGATTTTCAAGGGATCAAACTCAGTCAAAAACCCACTGTGGATAGTGGTAGCGTTTTGACGCATGGTCATGTGTTTCCTCAACCAACTATCCCTGATCTTCAACGTGAAGTGTCTTTTCATTGGATAGGCAATTATTACACAGATGTCCCAACCCTTCAGGAAAAGATCAAGACCCTCGTGGCTCATATTGACTCACTAACAAGTGAAAGCCACAAACTCAAGATCAGAACACAAAGGCAAGGAAAACGCTTGAAAAGAACTGGAAATGTCATAATAAAAAATGTTGAGTGTGTCAAAGCAGTTATCAACTCTGAGATTTTATGAGTCGAATTTAGTATTCAGTTGTAAGGTAAGATTTGTTCGTATCTTGGTTGTCCTTTTATTGTTATTTTTCTAATTAATATAGATTGAATTAGATTTCTGTTGTTTAAAATAAGACTAGCTACAGAATCAACAGATTCTCTAGCCAGTCAATTCTCATGAAAAGTTTTGGAAAACATTAGTTGAATAAATTTCTAGTTTCTTCATTTCATTTTCTTTCAGGATACCATATATCTGGTGGTGATCTCAAAAGATGAAGTATTTCTGGGCTTAGTTAATTAGCCATTTTTTTGTCTAATTTTGAACAGAAACAAAACTTTTATAATTTTGGGAGATACAGTTTGATATTGAGTGGTTTTATCACCCTCTATTTTTGTAACTAGTAAATCATCTTGGGATTTGATCCTATCTTATAAGATAGGATGCTTAGTTTACCTGAACTCTTTAAATAAATATTATTTTGTAATATAAGACATCTTAGCCTGGGGTTGAAGGTGGACGATTAATTCACAAACTTGAATGGAACAAAAATTTGCATTTCAACTTTAGCTTCTTGTAAATGGTATATTCATTTGTAGTTTGTTTATTCTGATAAACTAATAGTTTTTTTGATAGCTTTAGACTTCAAAATCTGTTATGTTTTTGGGATAATTCTTTTTAAATATCATCCATATTTGATGCTTCGGATATTAAACAGAGTGATCATTTATTCAACTCAAATGACAGGATTTCTCTTTAATTTTTAGTTGAATAATTAAATTCAATGTTGTTACAATTAGATTTATCTCAATGTAATTTCTTTCAATCATAAGATCACAGTAACTATTTGTATCATTCTTTTTGTTATTAGAACTCAACTGCCAACACATTGTTCTGCATTTATTCAGAACAGTTTTAAGGTTCATTGCAGGTTTCCCTCTTGGACAAGGTGGTTGGATGTTCTCTAATCATACATATGTTTGGATGCATATTGTTAGCTCGCTAACATGTTAGCTCATTTATGTTTTTCTGTTGTTTATTCATCACTGAAACTAAAATATATGGTCTGGATTTTGACCATCCACATACTTCTATTTCATAGTATTTTTTCTTATTAGTTTAGATTGATAAAGAAAATACAAAAAAAATATCTTATGTGTTTTCTTTATCTACTTTTTCAAAGCAGTCATTTTTTCTACATTGAGTTTTTGTAAGTTTAGATTAAAACTTGTAGAGTGTATATTATGTACATAAATAAGATAAGTAAATCTGTTATTTAAATATATCTACAGTAGTTACGTCATACGTATATATATATAGTAATTAGTAATTTGTTATTTATTTCATTCTTTTTATTTTGTTTCTTTAGGACTTTTAGATTGGCTAACAGATCCATTAAACCCGTCAGAATGAGTTAGACCAAACGACTTGGGTTATTTGGAAAACCCCGAAGCGGACTCATTCTTCCAATTGACGGACGGTCATTTTTGCCCGTCAACAGGAGTATTATTGTAAAAGGGAAAAAATTATAATTGTGTGATTTTTTTATTTTTATTTTCAAAAATAAATTATAGGGAAATTCAAGGGATGTTACCCCACATTCTGGATATCATCCCTAGTAAATCTATGGCACATATTAGAGCGCTTCATCTTGTTGAATTTAAGCTAGGCATCTATCGATATAAAATTAGCCAAATACCCACAAAATTAGTCACATTAATGACAATTAGTTGAGCTAACACATTGAGATAAAATGATTGGAAACGTCTTATGACACCCTTAAACACTTAAACTAGAGTGGTATTGTTGGTACCTTGTCAACCCCAATTGGCCCATGAGAGGAAAACATGTCACAAATGAGATTTGAACTTGGGTATAGACAATATAAACATCTTCTTTTAACCATCCAAACTACACCCAATTGATAAATGACCCTTTTATTATTATGTGATGGTGTGAGTTGATAAGTGGACAACCCATTTGTTTAGAAAATTTTATTCAAATTTGATAGTTAATTTGTTGAAAATTATAGTTCTATTTGATTGATGGAAATTTTGACCATAAAACTTGGTTCCAAGAAAATTATCAAAATTAAAAAAAAAATAACAAATCAAAGCTAAACATTACATCACTAGGGAAAAAAGAGAAAAAACTCATAAAAAATTGAGATTATCCACTCATAAAATCACTTTTTTTTTCCCTTATAACCAAGCATGAGGAACCTCTGAAGTCTTAATTATTGTCAACATGTAGTAATTGTTGAGCTTTCAATGAGCTATGGCTCATGTATTCTCTTTAATTTTTTTGTTTAACTTTTACTTGAACCATAACTACTACAGTAAACCAAGATCACAAGAAGAATAACCATGCACAAGAACACAAGAAGTATCCTGGGAAACCCTTCTCAACAAGGGAAGAAAACCCATCCAACCCTTCGCTATATTCTTCAAGAGAAATACCTCCCACACCATCATCAAACCTATCACACAAGAGGGTGTTGTAATTCTCATAATTTCATACCACAACTTCTGAAATCATGAGATGACACAATGATAAGTGTGTTTCCTCAATGGGGATTCACCTTTATTTATATAATAATTGTCACATCAAATGATGTTTCTATTGGCACAATAGGCCCGACCTCAATAACTCAAAATATAATTAATAATGACCATATTGATTATCTTTTACATTAAGGTGGGGCTGACCTATACCTTTTACATAACACATAGGGTTACAGGTAAGCCTAACTCTTGAAACATATAGCAAGGGATCTCATACACCCACTAGTGCTCAACCACTAGGGGCACATCCATTTGTGCTCAGCCACAGGGATGTCTCTCTATCTCACTGTGTCTCATAGGAGAACCACACTCACTAGTGCTCAACCACTAGGATCACCTTTACCTGTGCTCATCCACAGGTACATCCAACTCAAAAAATCTTCTTTCTCATTGTGTTACACAGGAGGGTAATTTGGAGTTCATCATCTCAATTCTCTGCTTAGAGGAGGCAAATATATTAATTCATCTTTGTCTCATAACGATGCACCCAACTCATGGTCTTTCACACGTTCATCTATGCTCAGCCACAGGCACGTCCAACTCAATAGATATTATTTCTCACTGTGTTAAATAGGAGAATTATCTTGAGTATCATCTCAACTCTCTCAACAGAGGAGGCCAACACAACATTCTAGTTCTATCTCAGATAGGAACCACACACCCAACTCAGGGACTCTCTCTCAGGTCTGTGTCTTGGAGGATGTCTCACGCAGTTGTAATAATCAACACTCCCTCTCAGCTAGGGAGGAATTCTCCATCAAGCCAAATCTCACACAGAAGTACTCGAACATTGACTTGGTTGTAGTCATCAACAGTTCCTCTCAGCTAGAGAGGTATTCTTCACCAAGCCAGTTTGGTGAAGATATTTGCAATCTGCTCATATGTAGGAAGGTACTGCACGTGTACTTATTTCCTCTGCACCATGTCTCTGAAAAATGATATTTTTTCTCAATGTGTTTCAATATATCATAAAACATAGGGTTCTCAAAGAGCTTCACATAGCTCTGGTGTCTGCACAGGGGTAGACCCAGAGTTCAGCTCTAACAACGCACCAACAAGCCATAACTATTGACCCTTTTGGAAACACATGTGATGCAGGTGCAGTCTCATCTGAAGTAGCAATAAGGGGTTGCAGGACATAGGTGTCTACAACTAGAGGAAATACAAAGTGGATCCAAAGAAATAGCAACACAACATCTAGATATCATTTACCAGCTTAAACCTACTTCGCACAATTATATCTCAGAAATAACACAATAATGCAATAACATAATAATCAGAAGACAAAGAACACAACATCAATCACACATAACACCATATATACGTGGTTCACCCTCTCCATCGGTCTACGTCCACAAAACTATCTTTCTTGATATTATATAAAACATACAGTTCTATCTACACTCTTATCTTGCAGATCTCTCTCTCTTCTTCTCTCTTTCTCTCCCTTCCCTATGCACCCAGCTGCAGGATTGATCTTTTCACCCAGTTGAAGATCTTACAATACCAAAAGGCTCTTACTCTCAACACTTCTCTCTCTCCCAGCAACAATAATCACTCTATCAACAATCACAATCATCACAACTACCATCCATGTCAAACCCGAATGTGAACACGAACCCATATTCTCCCCTCTACGTTCTTATTTATACATTACAAATATATTTTGAACATCATTAGGTCACAACCTAGGTGTCAAAAACCCTAAATACCAAAACCCTAGGTGTATAAAACCTCAGGTCAACTTGACCCATTTTTTTAGGGCTTCACCAGCCTGTCTTTCCATCTTTCCCGTGAGGTGCTCCAAAGCATCTATTGGTAGCCTTTTTTGCTTGCTGAGTTATCCACGATCCATCTTTCTTGTTGATCTGTTCTCCTCGATATTCTCGACCAACGACTTGTTTTCCTTTACTTCTCTCTGTCTTTTCTTCTTCTTTAACCACTTCGACCTGATCTCAGTCAACCTTCCTTCCACGTAGTTCGCATTTCTAGTTTTCTCTTCCTTTTTCTTTGATTTCTTCCTTAATCCATACTCAGGGCCCAATAGGCCCCCAACACTCACTTGTGACTCATCTCGAGGCACTGTAAATATGAATATTTTGTTTTCCTTCGAATTCATACTACGCAATGCAGCCTGTGCTTTATGCTTTGTTCCTCCTCACTGTGTACAAATTGTCTTTTCTATGTCTGGTACCCAGTTTCAACTGCACCTGGTACCCAGACCCTTCTTCTTCTACTTTTATCGAGAGTTGCGAAGCAACTGGTTGTCATAGTACAATTTCAACCTGCTCCCATTCACCAATCATTCCTTCCATTCCCCATTCAAAGTCTTCAACTACGCAACTCCTCTTTCTGTAACATAGGCCACCTCATATGGCCCCAACCAATGTGCCCTGAACTTCCCTGGATGCTTCATGAATTTGTTGTCATATACCTGTTATAAACCTAATTTGCACCAGACATGCTTACCTGGCATCAGGCCATCTCATATTCCTTCTTTGCCAAAACACTGCTGAACAACTCTTCTTAAAAACCCCTTTTATAAAGGCCCACGTGCTCTGCTCCATTACTGCACGTATGTACACGCTAGCTGACCCAAGACAGCCTGCGTGTACCTACAAAAGCACGAAAAAAGGAAAGTTGCTGATAGAACACACAACTTTGGGTAAGTTAACTAAACCTTTCGGCTAGGCATGGTCGATCACTTGACCAAATACTTATCTTCTTCTAGCCTATAAAAGAAGGGTTAGGGGTCCCATTTGAAAGAAGGAGAATCATAGTAAAGAAATTATACCCGATTGAGCATCCCCTTTGTCCCAACCTTTAGCCATCCTTTTGCAAAGAGAAGTATAGATAAAAGCAGTTGGAAGATAGTGGAAGAAGAGACCAGGACCAGGATCAAGGAGCAATCGTTGACTTTATCATTGTGAAGTTAATAAAATAATTTTTTTTCCCATCCCGCCATATGAGATTGTCATTATTGGAATATTGATTGTATGAT
This sequence comes from Picea glauca, assembly GCA_000966675.3. NCBI lineage: Eukaryota > Viridiplantae > Streptophyta > Pinopsida > Pinales > Pinaceae > Picea > Picea glauca. The sequence continues at coordinate 382,896 of JZKD02S2109114.1, forward strand.
TGATTAAATCTCTAACCCGTTAGTTCATAGATCATATGCATGTGGAGTTGTTTGTTTGTATTTAGTGAATGCAGGTCAGCATTGGGAGGAGATTTGTGGTCAAAGAATGACCAAGCGTGAAAAGGGATCGACATCAAACACGAAAAATAAGGTATGTCAACTTAATCTCTTGAGCCTTGTATTTACATATGAGTAATGGGGTTTAGGCATGGGATGATGGTAAAAAGTAAGAATCTTTAGGTCATTTCTGCATGGATGATAAAACCCTTAATGCTAGTCCATAGGAGGGATTTCCCACCCACAATAGAATTAGTGACCATATTGGGGATCTCTAGGGTTTCTGTGAATGTTTTTCCTTGGATATTTTTAAGAACTGGTTTCATTTCTTGTTTTTAAAAGTTTCTGCAAAAGTCTGAGCTAACAGAGATTTTGGTCTTCCATACCAGTTATCTTTGTTTCTGTGCTTGACTACTTTTTTATTTTTTTTCGAGACCCATAGAGGTACACACGGCCTGTATAAGGTATGCATGCATGTACCCACACCCTACCTTCCCACAGCCCCGGTGTACATGCTAGCTAAGGAAGTGTCAGTTGCGTGTATGATTCCAGAAAATTTCTTTCAGAGAGGCAGTCACCCTCTCCCCTGTCAGAAACAATCCTTCTCAGGGGTTTTCTAGAACTCTTTCTAGTCTTGGTTGTTTGCAGTCTATAGCTTAGGTTTCACCTCAGATTGGTTTCTTCTATGAAGTTTTCCTTGAATGGTTTTCTTTTTTTTGTTAAAGTAAGTGTCCGAGTCTTCAAGAGATCCTGGTTCTCAGTACTAGTGGTCTCTGCCTGGGCTGGATTGCTTGGCCTTTTATTTGTCTTAGAGTTTCAGAGATACACGTGGCCTATATAAGGCCAGAATGCATGTACACGCACCCTGACTTTACACAGCTCGCGTGCAAACTTGTTGTTGAACTGTCAGCAAGTGTGCCTGTGGAGAAATTTGTTTTTTAAGGTGAGGCAATCATCCTTTCCTTTGACAAGAGTTATACCTCTTAGGTTTTTGGGTCTCTGTCATAGCAGTCAGTAACTTAGGTTTGATCACAGCAATAGCTTTCTTTTTCAAAAACGTTTTCCTCAAAATTTTATTTTTATAGGGTTTTTAGACAACTGTGAGAGTCCAGTTTTAATTTTCTTGTGTGTTATTTTTAAAGTGACTCTTTGCGATCTGCGCTTAGGCCAGAAGTTTTCTTGGTTTTTACTTGTTGATATTTTTCCTTTTTTCTTTGTGAGCATTCGAATAAAAAAAAAAATCTTGTATTTCTTTGTTTGGTTAAATAATGTTGGTTTGCATTAGTAACCAAGGAAAGGTATTTGCTTTCATAAGTTCTTGATGGTTTACTTAGATCATAAGTAGCTCATAGTCGAGTGAAATCCTTCTTTGAGTTTGTTGTTTAAATATCTTACAAAATTTTTAGTTTGAAAAGTTGTTTAAGATTTGAGTCAAGAAGAAGTTATTTTGTTTCCAAGATTTCTGTTTATTTTTCTTTCGTCTTTCAAACATCACTAGTTTCACTTTCATAACCTTTGACTTAAGACAATCCATAAAAATTAACGCTAAATCTAAAATTCACTAGAATTTTTATGTTTGTAGGGTCAACCAACTAGTTTAGGGTTAGGGCCTTGAATTAGGTTGGAAAGGAAACTCCTCAAGGCCATTAAATCAAACATTGGAGTCTGAGTTAGGGAGTGTCAAAGTCCAGTATCGTGAAAGTTATCCGGGACCCCCTCTAACACAGGGGATAAACACAAGGTCATGTGCAGAAAGGTAGCAGAGATAACCCCTTCAAATCCAGACCACTTGCCTTCGATACCCTTGATAGGTTTCGGGCTCGATACCCTGCTCATTATGGTCTACCCAACTTTCGACTACACCTGCCTGGTGACTATTCGCGCCCTAGCAACCTAGTTTCCTATCTTGTTTAGAGACATACATAGGTGACTGCAGGGGTATACCGCGGTACCTAAGACAGACATCGAGCCACACTTTGTAGAGTATACCTGGAGGGTGCTTCTATGTTCGAGTTGCACTTGCACCGGTAAGTTTCTCTAGTGTTGGTTGTTGTAACTGTTCTTCCAACTAGTTTAGTGTTTGCTTGTTTTATCTTAGAGGGACCTTTTTAGTGTGTGTTGTTTTTGAACGAATAGAAATCCCTAGCATGTCTTTGATCTTCTCACATAGTGAAGGATCACAAGCTCCACCGGTCATGAAGGCTTCTAGGCCTATCACTAGTTACACTAGAGCCACCTTTGCCACCACTGAGGCGAAAGCTAGGCCAACAAGGGTCTTTTGAAGTGATCGGGTCAGAGGAAACTATACCTGACCAACATCCGGAGGAAATGACCATTTTAGACCTTGGAGAGAAAGCTCTTGGTCCATCTAAAACTCCAACCACTGATGTTTTGACACCCATCATCATACATATTCACCCTTACAAGTTCCAGACAGTGTCGCACGTAGCAATGGAAACAAATGCTGCCACTTCCTCTAAAAATTCCTCAATTCCCACTACGGTTGTCACCACGGGGGATATTCCACCTCCTCACCTATCGTCACTGGTCTAAGCCACCATGGTATCGACCGCCTCTACCTCTAGCAGTGTTCCAATCCTGTCTATGGCGGCGGCCACTCCCCCTTTCACACCGAGTGTGACAAGCCCTCTACTTTCATACATGATGTCTAGCTCAGGTACAAGTCCTATACTTTCCTACTCCACTTTATGGACTTTAGGTTTGGGGGTAGGGAGCTCTAACACTCCTCTACAAGGACACATGGGGGGAACTTTAGGTCCTTTTAATGATTTCCCTTACGGGAGAGGTCATATACCTCCTTCATCCCCTTCACTCGATGGCACCCACCAGCAATCCATCGGACCACCCACACCCCATAGTTTATTTGGAGCAAGGAGTCAAGGGCCACCTTATCATAATATGTCCATAGTTTCAGCACCATTTTATTTGTTCGGTGCATTTGGTAACAATGATTTCTCGTTAGTTGCTTTCCCGACTGGGGGCAACCCTGGTTACGAACAACCTATTCCTATGCAGGGTACTATTCCTGCACAGGGGGAAAACCCAGGAACTTTGTCTGCATAGGGACCTTGGAATTCTTGGCAGGGATCAGTTCCCTCATTTGGAATGCCGATCTAGGGAAATTATTTTCAAAACCAATGGAATGTCGAATAGGGAGCTATGCATATGCCCATGGGATCAGCATGGGGTAACCCTTCCCAAAGTCCTCCAAATGTAGTGCACACCCAACCATCTACGTCCTATTTTGGGAATTAGTCGATGGTGTTTCCTCACATGCAGAATCCATATGCTGGTCATGGCCATGGTTTTTACCAGAACCCAGGCTAGCAGCCGAACTTTTCCTGGCAACCTGGTGCCAGTCAAACTCCAGGTCCCTTTTTCCATGGTTATCACCAACAAACCAAACTACCTTTCCTGGCAATCTTCCATTTTCCAGACTTGACAAGGTTATTGAATGACCCTATCTATCATGATCCATGTTGGCCCCCCTATGTTGATGAAGTTACCTTCGGACATACCAAAGTTCGACGCCAAGCCTAATGAAGATCCAGGAGATCATGTGACCACCTTCCATCTTTGGTGCTCGTCTAACTCATTGAAATACGACTCAATACAGTAGAGATTGTTTCAACGTACTCTCATTAGGAGTTTCATGAAATGGTACATTGAGCTCGACCGCTCAAAATACTCTTCCTTCGGTGAATTGGCAATGGCTTTCCTAAACCATTTCCAATTACTTGTGAGATACGACGCTGGCACAAAATTGTTGGCCAATTTCGAACAGACAAAAGAAGACCATATATTTGATCAAATCTGAGAATGGAGACACCAGAAGAGTTTAATTAAGGTACTAGTCCCACAAGCATTCCTTCTCGAGTGGTTCCTTAATTCTTTTGTCCCACAGTTATCCAAAGACGTTGAGACATCGAGAGTGTTTTCGGAAGAAGATGCCATCATGAGAGCTCAACAACTTGAGCTAATCTACTCTCAGTCTGATTTATTATATGAGATCTTTCCAGATGCGCCACGCTCAATACTTGATAAAACTAGACAGAGAGCTGGAACACATGTCGATGGTATTGTTGGTTCAGCACAAACAAAGCCTGTTGAACAAATGAAGAAGCAATTGCAGCAATTGTTTATACAACACACAGCGGCCAGCCAAATTATTGTTTTGGCTGCTCCCCCTACCCAAACATAGGATGTACACACAGTGCAATCGACAAATCCAAAGGCCACCCAACAACATGATGGAAAGAAAAAACAATGAAAGAAGGGCAAGGGGGATAAGAAACCCACTATTAATGTTGGCAGGGGCAACACTGAGAAATGAAAGGCGAGGTATCCGTGCAACCTATGCGTGGAAGACCACCCGATCCACCAATGTCCTCAGCTTGAAGAGGCTCAAAATTTTGTGACACAACAATAGCCTACCATGTTAACCAATCCTTTTCAACATGGGTAAAACCTAACCCAAGCCTCTACAAGCATGGAAGGGGGCAGCCAAGGACCCTCTCCGTCTTCGAATAATCCTGCATCCGCAAATGTGTATATGATGAAAGGTGATGCTTTTATATTGACTAGAGCGCATGACTACATTAAACCAAGCACTTCTGAGAAGGGCAAAGAAACCGAAATCCCATCTCTTCCTCTCCAGATCAAGAAGACTTTGGGTGAAACAATGAGACGCATCCCAAAAGGTGCATTCAAGAAATCTTCTCACAACCCTAATGCAAGGGCCACCTAGAACTATTTTGTGGTGGAGGATTTGTCCCAAACCCCTTATGCGATGTCCACTTTGAAGGTCCTCCAAAGCTACCCCTCCCAGAGGAAATCTTTGTTAGCCACTTTAAGATCTACCGAGACTTGTAATCTGGGTACAAGCATGCTAGATACAATCAACTTAAAATCTCGTTTGCCTTACCACGTAGCATTTCAGATAGTAGTGGCTCACCCCACGAAAACTTTTACTCGGAACATTTTATGCACGGTGGTTAATGAGGGAACCTCGACATGCGTTATGTCATTGGCATGTTGGAAGTCCATTGGAAAACCCGTTTTGTCTCCATCACCTACTCTTCTCACTACTTTTGACGATCGTTCATTCCGACCAAATGGTATCATTCCCTCTTTCTCCATGCAGTTAGGAGGGAAGACTGTTTTCGTCGAGGTAGAAGTAGTCGACACGTCCCTCGACTACAATCTCTTGTTAGGAAGGAGTTGGACTTACACCATGCAAGAAATGGTCGCTACAGTTTTTCGGGTCTTGTTGTTTCCACACGAGGACCAGATTGTGACCATTGATCAATTGTCTTTCTCTAGACCTAAACCTTCATTGGGGGCATCCGCGGTCCCGATGATTGATAATACCCAACCAGGCATAGTCAACGTAGGGGCTGGTTTGTGCCCATCTTTGATGGGTACCTTCAATTACCCGCCCCCTCAAGGTGATGTCAAGTTCATATCTGACCACCATAAGGTTAAGATTTTCCAAGTTTCGTCGTTTCGTACGACTTACTTCAATGATCCGTGGATACTTCCTTCCCCATCGGCCATGATGGAAGGGACATGGGACCCTGGCATGTCCATGCCCTTGTCCGCAACCAAAGTAGTGTACTCTTTAGTCCAGCAAGCTTCAGTCAACACAGATCCAACTCCTGCACAAGAGTTGGATCTGATTCTAGAGCCTATTTGGGCTCAAGGCTCTCTCGCTGATACCGATTCGTTAGAATTAGTCTTTCCCTCTGATGAATAAATAATTGAAGCAATGAATAGTCCATACAAACCCTGGGATGATCTCCATCACAAATCATACTTCCTCCCAGAGTTAAGCAAAATCGAAGTAGGAGAATTCACCTTGACTATGACTAGGTATAGGTCTTATTCTATTAATCCCTTAGCTACACATGAGGTTTATGCTGAGGGTAATATGACAACTATTGCTGAAACCATACCGATTAATATCTCCAGAACCCCTGGCATCATGGAGAATGTTTTTGTCGAAGCTAACTTTTCCCTCGGAGAGATTCAAATCTACACAGATCTATTTAAAGAATTCTGCGACGTTTTTGCCTGGTCTTACGAGGAAATGCCAGGCATTGATCCAAAAATAGTCGAACATGAAATCATAACTTATCCGGATGCCAAGCCTATTCGGCATAAGCTTCGTCCAGTTAATCCCAGGAAAGCAACAACCATTGAGTTTGAGGTCAAGAAATTGTTGAAAGCTGGTTTTATCTATCCTATCCATTTGACCCAATGGGTGCCAAATCTTGTGTCGGTCAATAAAAAACAAGGCACGATTCGTGTATGTACGGACTTCCATGATTTGAACAAGGCATGTCCAAAAGATAATTTTCCCACACCATTCATTGACCAGGTAATTGATGAATGTGCAGGTTATGAGGCCTTTTCTTTCGTGGATGGTTTTTCGGGATATAATCAAATACAAATCAAACCCAAAGATCAGCACAAAATTGCATTCATTTGTCCATGGGGTAAATTCGCATATCGTAAGATGCCCTTTGGTCTCAAAAATGTTGGAGCAACCTTTCAGCGGGCCATGTCTTTTTCTTTCCATGATCTCAAGAATATAGTCGAGGCCTATTTAGATGATTTAGCATCTCGATATCACAAGAGAACGGATCATCCCACACACCTCCGACTTATCTTTGAGTGATGTCGCTACTTCCGAATTCGCTTGAATCCAAACAAGTGCATCTTTTGCATAACATTAGGGCATTTGTTAGGTTTCATAGTGTCAACAATAAGGATCATGGTAGACCCTCTCAAGGTTGAGGCAATAGTTCAGTTGCCTCCCCACGCACAATCCTTCAACTTCAAAGTCTACAGGGCAAGGCAAATTTTTTAAGGCATTTCATCGCCAACTATGACGAGATCACAAAGGGCTTTATGCATTTACTGAAAAAAGACATTCCTTTTTATTGGGACGATGCTACTCAATGCTCCTTCGAAGCATTGAAACTTTCCCTCACAACTGCCCCTCTGCTTCGGCCACCCAACTATAACAAAGATTTCTTATTATACCTGGCTGCAGGAGATTCAACCATCAACATGGCCTTAGTTCAGGAAGATGATTTACTCTCAGAATATGTGATCTATTACTTGAGACGAGGCCTAGTCGGACCAGAACTCAATTATTCTCATTTCAAAAAACTTGCATTGGCAGCAGTCCATGTTGTTCAACAGTTTTGTCATTATGTTTTGTTTCACAAGATCACCATCATTGTTGTTGTGAATCCTTTTCAATACGTGTTGACACGATGGGTAATAGGCGGAAATATCAGTAGATGGAGCTCGGATGGAAGAATCTAGAAGGATTGAAGAAACATACAAAAGTCATATGGAAGAGAAGCAATGTTTGGAAGCTAAAATACTAGCATAAAGAAATGAAGCAGAGAAGAGAGAGAAGCTATTGATAGACCATCTCAAGGAAATATCTAAGGATTTAAACCAACTTGAAGAAAAATTCAGTCAACAAGAAATAAGACTTGAATAAGAAATCATCTCCTTGAAGATCCAACTTGAAGAAGAAAAGAGAACAGAAGAAGTAATGAAGATTCAGATGAAGAAAGAAGAAGAGGTTGAGAATATTGAAGAAGAAGTTGTCACATTGAGAGTTGAAATCATCAAACTTAGCAAGAACATTGAAGAGAGAGAAACATCCACATCATTAGTAAAGAAATTTGAAGAGAAGCATTATAGGTTGATAGAAAGGAAGAATGAAGAAAAGAGAAGGAGTTATGCAGAAGTAATCAAAGGAAGGAATCATGATCAACAAGAATCAAAGAAGAATGAGTACAATAGAGATACATCTTCAACAAGACCTTCCACATTCAAGCATAAAAGAAGCTTCAATCAGGATGAAGGAATCAACAGAAGAGAAGATCATGATCAGCCAAGGTAGGAATTTAGAAGGACTACACCACAAAGAAGATCATTCACTCCCAGGTATGCAAATTTATTTTATGGTCATTGTTTTAGTTGTACTAAGTTTGGACATAAGGCTATAGATTGCAAAGCATATGGAAGAAATGTTAGGAAAAGAAGTACCTATGTGGTTCCCCACAATATTGAATGTTACAAATTCCACAATTATGGTCACATAGCTCAAAATTTCAAAAGCATGATAGAGCCCACAATGAAAGAAAACATTGATGTCAGATACACAAAGGTTTGGATAAGAAAAGAAAGATAAGAAGAGCATGCGAATAAAGAAAAGGTCCCAGAGATCATAGGATTTGCAGTAGTGAGAGAAAGAAAAGAAGAGTAGGTGAATAAAGAATAGTTCCAAGACATTGTACTCTCAGTAATTGTAGTGCAAGATCACAATGAACCCACAGGAAAAAAGGAAGAATTCATAGTTTAGAGAGATGATGAGTCTACAAACCAAGAGGAAGATTACTCTGCATTAGGGAGGATTCCTCCATTTTTTTGATCCATACAACTTGGAGACTCCTAGTAAATATGAATATTGAATAGGGGGGTCTATGTAGTAGACAATATATATCAAAGAACCATCCTTAGAGTAGTTTGAAATGTTTGCAGAGACAAATTCATAACAGTCAGATAGAAGAAGTACAAAATGACATAGTGATCGATTGATAAGTAATGTTTTCATGCATATCAGAGGAATATCATTGACACACTTTCAAGGAAGGGATGCATTCATTAAGGTTCAAGGATGTATTGTAGATCAATGGACATATTTGATCCAATATGAGAAACAAGAGTATGTTACAACAAATAATCTTTCATAATAGTGTAGTGACAAATGGGTCAACAATGTGGACAGTTGAGTAGTAGAGTTATGTACAACTTATGACATATGGACAGAGATGGATTTATGACATCATTGGTAGGTCTAGACATATATCTGACAGATCATATTTACAATCAGAATCAGTAGAATCAATGGATAAGTGGAATCAATTGGTGATAAGAAGACAAACAGTGAAAGTATTAGAAGAACAGGGCAAGAGAAACCTTCAGTAGAAGCTATATCATCAGAGGAACATTGTTGAATAATATGATCATTAATGTCTAAACAATGAACATGACAGGGCATGGAGATTTAAAATTTGAATGGTTTTATATATTTTAGAGAATTACAAGAGGAAGAACCAATGGACAAGAAACACTAGAAAAGAGGAAATGAAGAGTATACAAGAAGTCCCATATTTTTCTATATCTTGTAGAAAAATCAAGGGGAGAGAATCGTCAAAGAAATAAATTAGGAAAGAAAGATTAGAAGCATGCAAATAGGGGGATACATACTGATAGGGGGATTTATCCTTTTTCCCATGATGTCAAAGGCAGAGAAAGAGAAATATCAGAAGAGTAGCATTCAAGTGCATGAAGTCAGAAATGGATTATTCAAAGAAGGTATACTTTCAGGGGAATCACTCCTTGTTATTGATATCAAAGAGAAGAGTAAATCGGAAAGAAACATAAGAAGAGAAAAATGTGAAGAGAAAGAATGATCCAGGTGGATATCGGTGGCCACCCGCCTTTTCCAAATGGCTCAAAACAGTTTTCTGGCCATTTTGGCAATTTACTATTTTTAGCAGGTTTTAACTTTCGGGGCCATTTTGAGGGTCCAAATGAAGGTTTTTATAGATATAGGTTCTCAATGATATATGAAGGCATTATTGAGCCCCCAAAATGAATCTCCTCGACAATACCTTTCCAACGAGCTATCACACGCCTAAAACGGAGATCGTATGCAAAAGTTACGA
>JZKD02S2109114.1:402464-414069 GCA_000966675.3 Picea glauca
TTTGGAAGCTGTAGCTACCTTTGGAAGTCATTACTTCCATTGAACAAAAACTATTGATTATTTCTCATATATATTGTGCATGGTGTATTGTGGTGTATTGGTGTAACTCTTATACAATTGTTCATTGCTCATTGGATATAATTGAATGGTTTAAGTATAAGTTGGAAAAGGTTTTTAAATTGTACTTGATACTGATTCACCCCCCTCTCAGTATCAACAAAACTTCAGATGACCCTCCTGTGTAACGTAGTGGGAAAGAAGATCTGTTGAGTTGGAAGTGTATGTGGATGAGCACAGGTGAACATGATCCTAGTGGCTGAGCACTAGTGAGCGTGGTTCTCCTATGAGACACAGTGAGATAAAGATACATCCCTGTGGTTGAGCACAAATGGATGTGCCCCTATTGGTTGAGCACTAGTGGGTGTATGATATCCCTTGCTATATTTTTCAAGATTCAGAATTACCTGTAACCCTATTTGTTATGTAAAGGGTATAGGTTGGCCCCACCTTAATGTAAAAGATAATTAATATGGTAATTATTAATTATATTTTGATTTATTGAGGTCGTCCCTATTGTGCCAATAGACACATCATTTGATGTTGCAAGTATTATATAAATAAAGGTTAATCCCCATTGAGGAAACACACTTATCATAGTGTCATCTCATGATTTCAGAAGTTGTGGCCTGAAATTATGAGAATTACAACACCCTCTTGTGTGCTAGGTTTGGTGATGGTGTGGGAGGTCTTTCTCTTGAAGAATATAGAAAAGGATTGGTTGGGTTTTCTTCCCTTGTTGAGAACAGTTTCCAAGGATACTTCTTGTGTTCTTTTGCATGGTTATTCTTCTTGTGATCTTGGTTTATTGCAGTAGTTATGGTTCAAGTAAAAGTTAAACAAAAAATTTAAAGAGAATACATGAGCCATAACTCATTAAAAACTCAACATGGTATCAGAGCAGGTCTTGAAGAATACCACTTGATCAAGATTGAAGGAACATCGTGGACTGCTAAAACCATTGCTACTATTGCATAGAAGAAAAGGGCCAGACCCCTATTAAGTTTCGATGGTGAAGATACCCCACTGCCAGCTCAAGGGAAGGGTCGAACCCTCTCTAAATTTTCTACAGAAAAGTCCTGAAGATGGTCGTAGTCCTTCTAGCCTAGGTAGTTCATTGCAAGGAAGGTCATTTGTCCAAATAAAATGACCACGGGATTGATAACAAGCTCATCCATAAACCACAACTAAGGTTTCCGCAATAATACCCTAACATCAGACCCTTTAATAAAGAGGGGTCAAACCTCTTCTGAAGTAAAAAATGAGGTTGTCGCAACCATAAAGAAGAGTATTGTGGTCAATCAATGGTCAAGAAGATCTCTCTCTGCATAGGTTGACGGAGGATCAAAATCTAAAGACCAAAATCAGATTAGCGTCCCAACCTCAATTTTTTCTTTTACACTTTTGAAAGATAATGCACCGAACGATAAATTGGAATGGCTTGAGTACAGGGGTTTATGTTTTGTTTTAAGAAAAAATCTCAGGCCTGAAATAAATGTCTATGATGTTTCCCTAAAGAGACGTAACCTAAATCGAATAAAGTCCAATGTTGAAGCACTTGTAAATGATTTTCATCCCAAAATGATATGTCAACTTTCCTGAGAAGTTGATATATCAACTACCCCCATCGAAACCCGCAAACCTTTTGGATTTTCATCTTCCGGGGTTAGGGTTTTGGATTTTACTTATGTTAAAAATTCCTTTGGAGCCTCATTGTAATGACCATCTTCTTGTGAATGTGAGTAGCCATCACATCTCTTCTCAGAGATAAGATGCCACCATTCTAGTGAGTCTTTCACTTTGTATTTTTACAGTCTCTGTAAATTTCTTTCATTAATAGAAATCGTGTATTACTGTATCTCTATGTTTATGGTTGCATATCTGATACATTTATGTTATATTATTGGATATACGAGATATATTTGTACATTTATTTATTATATCTCTACACTCATTTTGTGCTGAAAATAATCCAAATCATCGGGGGGGCAAGAAGACATTCTATGGTGTGACAGAATTTTGCAGTAGTCCTCTACAAGAGTGAATAGACATTTCTTGTTGTAGATATTGCCCAAGGTTGCAGCCTTTGGATGACATGTTTGATGTATAGGTGCTTAGTTTAATATTCAACCCAGAAGTGATGGAGATACTAACATACAACTATCCATATTTTGACATATCCCTGTTCTATACGATGATCAAGCACCGAGGAAAAGGACATTGGATTGATGAAGTGTTGAAGTGGCTGCATTGGTTGACTGAATTCACCTAACGACTTATTCACTTGTGAAAATGGTCTTGTAGGTGAGAAGAGTGGACCAGATCCGAAAGACAACAAAAATGATTGCTTGAAGTGCTTGGTCTTAAATATTTGTGCTAGCAGCTCAAGGGTATTTGATAAAATCAAGACATTGGTTGACAACAAGGAGATTCTCATTATTACTTATGTCATCTACAAACAACAATAAATCCTTGATTACAGTCTTAAGCTACAAGGTTGATGCAGAGTCTTGTATATTACAAAGTGGTTACAGGGGAAAACAAGTCTGTAGTAGTGGCAGGTGGCCATAGGAAGCTACAACAACATAACATTCCTTCTAGTCTATGGTAAAAAAGCAAGGAATGTCAATTATCATCATGACCTTGAAAAGCAAGAAGAACCTCCATTGGTGTACACTCTTAGGTATGCACTTGTTTATATATTATTTTCATCATTGTCATAAGGGTACTTGCAGGAGGAAGGAACCCTTAGTGCAATCATGGATCCTAAAGGATCTTAGTGCATCCAGAGGAGAAATGCACTGGAAGTAAAGACTCCAGGTTTGATTGTTTTAAATTATCATGCCTATAACCTACATTTCTAAGGTTGCTACATTACAAGTAGGTGTTGTAGCTGTGACAACAATCCTTAAATTTTTTTGATTCTAGATATGTGCTCACGAATCACCTCTAGGATATATTCTCATCTTGTTTCCTTTCGTTTTTTTTCTTGTTTCAGGCAGGTTAACAACAAATGAAGATGCTTATCCTTCAAACTTCAGAGGGATTCACTTGACTCAAAAGGAGACAAAAAAAATTGAGAAAGAGAGAATGTACATTCTTCCTCTTTAGAGGGAGATAACCATTGATACAGTTGATCCAGTTGTTCCAGTTGATATTCCTAGGAACTTTGCAGTAGGCCATAAAAGGCCTATATGGGCTTGACAAACTCTGCAAGAGATAGAAAGACATGCAACTGATGGAAGTGTCGAGAAATACAAAACAAGACTTGCAGTCAGAGGATTTTCTCAAGCAAGGGGAGTGAACTATGATGAGACATATTGATCTAGTAGCCCGATGCACTTCCATCCACACTACCATCCATGAGTTGGAAACTACATTAGATGGATAAACTCTTGATGAATTTGGGTTTCAACAAAGGTGTTTCTGATCCAAACCTATATTACTACATTGTTGACGAGAGCCTGATTTTGATGACTTGTTCAGAAAGTCAAGTTGTTGGATACAAGAAAGATTTGACTTCTAATTTCGAGATAAAGGATCAGGGTATAATGCACTACTTCTTGAGACAATAAGTATGACAAAATACTGATGGGATTTATCCTAAGTCAAGGAAAATATACCATGGGGATATTAAAGAAGTTCAGTATGACTAAATGCAAATCGATGCCTACACCGATGATGATGAATTTGAAATGATGATGATTAAGACGAGATTATTCCACAGACGATTAGATCACTGATGTATCTGTTTAAACCCAAACTCGATATATGCTATGCAGTGAATGTACTTACCCAATTCATGATTTAGCTAAGACAAACTCACTAGACAAGAAACAAAACATGTATTTAGATATCTACAAGGCATAGTTAGATATGGACTGAGATATGCCTCTAGTGTAGACTTGAGTTTGCAGGGATATGCAAAATGGAAAGAAAGTAGAGTGGACTGGAAGAGAACATCTGGTTGTTGTTTTAATGTGAAATTTTCCATGGTTTCCTGGTGCAGCAGGAAACAAAGCTATGTGGCCTCAAAGTACCACAAAAGTAGAGTATATAGCATTGAGTGTGAGAAGTAGTGTGGCTTCACAATATTATGAAAATATTTACTTTATCATGATATGGATTCTATATTTATAACAAGATGTTGGGCACTGGGTATGGATTAAGGAAGAAACAGAAGAAAAAGGAAGAGAAAAGGCGAAATGCAAACTGCGCGGAAGGAAGGTTTATTGAGATCAGGTCGAAGTCGTTAATGAAGTAGAAAAGACGGAGAAAAGTAAAGGAAAATAAGCCATTAGTCAAGAAGGTCGAGGAGAACATATTAGAAAGAAAGATGGATCTTGGACAACTCAACAAGCGAAAAAATCTACCAATAGATGCTTTGGAGCACTTTGTAGGAAAGATGGAAAGATAGATTGGCAAAGACCAAAAACTGTGGGTCAAGTTGACCTAGGGTTTTAGACACCTGGGTTTTGGTATTTAGGGTTTTTAAAACCTAGGTTGTGACCTAAGGATGTCCGAAAGATATTTGTAATGTATAAATAAGAACCTGTAGGGGAGAACAGGGGTTCACGCTTGCATTTGGGTTTGACATGGATGGTAGTTGCAGTGATTTTGATTGTTGATAGAGTGATTATTGTTGTTGGGAGAGAGAGAAGTGTTGATATTAAGATCCTTTTGGTATTGTAAGATCTTCATTTGGGTGCGAAAATCAACCCTGCAACTGGGTGCGCGGGGAAGGGAGAGAAAGATAGAAGAAGAGAGAGAGATCTTCAAGCTAAGAGAACAAATAGAACTGTACGTTTTATATAATATCAAGAAACATAATTGTGTGGATGTATCCCTAGGGAGATGGTGAACCACGTATATATGGTGTTATGTGTGATTGATGTTGTGTTCTTTGTCTTCTGATTATTCTATTATGGCATTATTGTGTTAGATATGAGATATAATTGTGCAAAGTAGGTTTAAGCTGGTAAACGATATCTAGATGTTGTGTTGTTATTGCTTTGGATCCACTTTTCATTTCCTCTGGTTATAGACATCTGTGTCCTGCAACCCCCTATTTCTACTTCGGGTGAGACTGCATCTACATCGAAGGTGTTGTCGAAAGGGCCAGTAGTTAGGGATTCTTGGTGTGTTGTTAGAGTTGAACCCTGGGTATGCCCCTGTGCCAACAAATGGTTCCATTGTTGGGGCTGCGATATTTTTGAGGGAATGTCAATGTGGTTTCTATCAAAGACAGAGATTCAAAAGTGGATAGAAGAACAAGAGAAGGACTTCACGAAAGCCTAGAACAAGAACCCTAATCTTAGCACAGAAGACTGGTTGGGAAAGTATATCTTTACCGATATACATGAGATTTTCTTTGGAGGAATTCATAAGGAGATATACGAGTGGTTAACCAGATTAGCAAATACCTAGTTTGAGTTCAGATCTAGACTGCCTATGATTTGGGCATCGACGATGATCAAGAAGGTCAAGAGAGTTGATAACACTATGTTAAGAGAAATAGATCATTGGTTTGATAGCACCATTGGAGGGTACATCACTGAGTTTTCTATTGACAAAGTAGAGTCATATAGACAAGGAGAGTGATATTTCTTTAAAGGACCCAGAGGAAATTTTTTACACTTTTTGAAGTTGAAAATCAAGGTGTTATTGCATGAGAAGAACATCTTGGAGATACAGTAGTGGGCCAGATTGAAAAGCTAATGTTCAATAATTCAAACAGCGATAACGACATAGAGGTTGGACATATGCATTGTGGGATAACCTTCAAAGAAGTTCCTTTGGTAAACTTGTTTGAGCATAATCATGAACCATTAGCACAGGAAGAAGGGTTCTACAGTGGAGGAGAAGAAGGGTTACTGAACGAGGATCATTCAGAGTCTTCTAGGGAAGAAGAAGGGAAGACTAAAGAACCTTGCTGAGAAGAATCAGAAACTTTAGGAACTGCACTGAATACCGAAGTAAGTACTTTACTCCTCCTATTGTTTTAATAGCATTAAGTAATGAAAGCAGTCAGAGTTATCATAGTACTCAGAGCATTGTTACAAGTAGTCCAACACATACTCAGTCAGGAAACCTAGGAAGATCTATGGAAGATGAGATGAGATTACCCACCTTTAGGGGAGATGGATATGAAGATCCTAACCAACACTGGTTTCTATGTGAAGTTGTATGGAGTATTAAGAATGTCATTAACAAATTTTTGAAGAGAGCTCAGTTTAGTACCACCTTGAGAGACCACGCACTGAACTGGTACATGCAATTTTTTCAAGAAGTTTCACAGTCGAAACCACTGAATGTCATTAAGACTGCGTTGATTTCTGAATTTAGTAAACCTAAGTCAGAGTCACAGTGCATTACAGAGATTAAATAAATTAATAAGAAAGTAGTTGAACCTGTTTGGGAGTTTGATCAGAGGTTTAAGACCTTAACATGACATTTGATTTTTTGGATCCTAGATGAGCAGAACAAAGAATGGTTCATTGTTTCCCTCCTACCACACATCAGATTCCCTCTGATGCAATAGAAGATTACTTCGCAGGTTGAGGCATTGGAGATCACCATGAAACTAGAATCAACCCCTATGGGAGAATCCAACTCAGGTATGAGTCAAATCTTGAGTCAACTAACTAGCTTATCTCTACAAGTTGAAGATATGAAGAAAGACAAGGGAAAAGATAAAAGAGAAGACATTTGGTGTATCAAATGCAAGTTAGAAGGTCATTATAAGGAGCATTGTCCCCTATTCCATGAATACTTGGATTCTAGAGCTCCAAGCCCTTTGAAGCAGGTTACTCTAACTTGGTGCGAGGTGTGTAGAAATAGACATCGCCTTGGTGAATGTTATTACATGAAAAAATATGTTCAGACACCTACAAATATTTACTACACATTTTGTAAATCTATGGGGTGTGATGAGAAAGACTATCGAGCTTATGATCTCTTGCATGAAAGTTCAAGAGATACATATAAGATTCAAGGAGAGATGCAACAAGAGGGAAACACTACATAGTTTAACTCCCTAGGAAGAGGAAAATTCAACCCTCGTGGTGGATTCAGAGGACAATGACAAGGAGGAGGCATGGGTAGAGGTCGAGGTCAGATCATTTGTTATAACTACACGTAGCTAGGTCACTTGGCAAGGGATTTCTAGAACCATTGTACCACTTGCAATTACTGCAACTCATTCTAACATTTCATAGAGGATTTTCTTGCGTTGTTAGCCAAGCTTAAGGATAAACGAGGAGGAAACCAACAAGTAAAACTAATTTCACCAGAACATCATGGAGTGGATCCCAGAGTCGTTGTTATCACTAGAGGAGGTGTTGCTATACGAGAAGACAGAATCATGCCAGGGAAGACTACAGAGGAATCCAGGGTCAGGAAATTTGCAGAGAAGATACATGAGTTTGATCCAAGGAAAGAGAAATAGACATTTGAGGAGGCAAGAAAATAATTCGGAAAAGATCAAGCTTCTTCATAAAAAACACAACCATAAGTAAGATAATGTCGAATGCCTCTGGCATTTGATCAGTATGCTTCTCCCAGAGAAGGAAAAGAGGTAAGTAAGCTCATGGAATTCTTATGTACTTACATTAATTTGATAAAGGATGAGAGCATTGTACAATAATTACAAAATGTGAATAGACGGTATGAGCTAGGAAAGGTAGATCCCTTACTGAGTAGAGAAGTACAACAAGTATCTAAAGAGAGACAGAAAAATAAGGAACTACACCTGAATGCTCAGATTGGATATTATGATATAGATTATGTGGTCCTCAACTTAGGGTCGGAGGTCAATGTTATGACAAAGCAGACCTGGGCACTGATGGGAAAACCTAAGTTGATCTATTCCCCTATCAGGCTTAGGATGGATAATCAGCAAGCAATAAGCCCCTTTGGAAGACTGAAGCATGTCCCTGTTGACATCGACAGGGTTAGAACATTTGTATACTTTGAATTAATTGAGATAGTTGATGATAGTCGTCCTTATCCCGCACTGTTAGGAGTTGATTAGGCTTTTAATAATTCTACTATTGTTGAATTAAAGAAAAGAATAATGGCATTCGAAGGTGATGGCCTTAGGGAAATTGTACCTCTGGATCCCGATGAAGGTCACAGATACACAGAGCCCATCAGAGAAGAAGATCATGCATATGAACTAGAGAATATATACAAATTGACAACAAGACAATAGGGTTACATTAATCCTACAACAAATGGGAATTTAAGCTGGAAAAGTGACAAAACATGTTCATCAGATTTGGAAGACACTAGAGAAATGGAAGAACAAAATGTATGGCGTTTCTGCGCGTAGATGTGCTAGATTGACCAGAGAAGTTTGTTGGATCAGCACAACAGTAAGTAATTTTTCCACCTTTGATGGTTTGAATCACTTAGAAACTTTCTTACTGGAATTTGAAGAATATGTACCAGTCCAACAGAGACTGTTGGCACTGGATGAGGCCTTGAAAGCAACTCCAACAAGATGGTGGGGAACACATAAATAAAACATCGTCGACTGGGCGCAATGTCACACTTTAATGAGAGTGTGTTTTTCATATCAAGTAGAAGGATGCAAAGTTAGATACACGGGTCAAAGTTGTCCGAAAGACTATGTGCGAAGTTGCAAGGAGGCCTGGAGAAACATTCCTCAAGAATAGTGGGTGCATAAATTCATCAACACACTGGATACAATGCCTATCAACTGGTACCTTCAAGTGGAACTACGCCTCACCACTATAGATTGGAAAGGTATGACTCAGAATTTTGTAGCTACATTTCTATTTGAAAGTCAACACCCTAAGGTATATCAATCTTTACAAGTTGTGAGACAGAAAGTATTTGAGGAGGCACCTAACCTCCCTGTTGAGCAAGATGAGGATGAATGGGCTGCACCTCTTTAGAAATTGCAAGCATGTTACAATATCAATGTCGATGAAGACGATGATCCTAGGAATGTGAACATCGCAGAAACAGAAGGACTGAGAGACATAGAAGGGCCATGAGTCGAACTACCTTTTATTGGATGGCCAATTAAAATCAAGAAAGATAATATTGGGATAGAGCAAGCACCTAAGCTGGCCAATGTTGGAGATTATTGGGATGATGTCACTATTGATAAGATCACAGAATTACTGCATGAATATCAGGACTTGTTTCCAACCAATTTCAGTGATATGAAGGGCATTAAAGGACCCATGGGAGAAATGAAGATTCCCCTGAAACCAGATGCAAGGCCAGTCAAATAGATACCCTATAGATTGAATCCCAAATACAGGGAGAAATTCAAGATTGAATTAGATATAATGTTGGAAGCATGAATCATAGAACCTGTTGAAGAGTCAGAATGGATTATCCCTATGGTGGTTCAATAAAAGAAAACATGAGAGATCGGAATCTATGTGGACTTGAGAAAACTAAATGATGCATGCTTACATGATCCATTCCCTACACCATTTATTGATGAAGCATTAGATAATGTAGGAAGACATGTGTTACAAGGGAAAAACTCTCTATGGCCAAGGGTAAACCACAACAGACAGGTATGGCTGCAAAAATCAACTCAATTCCAACATGTGCTATATAAACTAATGTGAAATATGAGGAACAAGCCTACCACGATCCAATCGTTTGTTGTCATTCCACCGTTGAGAAATTTGACCCAAAGCCTTACACTTGCAAGAAGTTCTCGACAAACAAGCGATGCAAGTATATAATGACAACATTAAAATGAGTTAGCACATCAAATAGCACAATCCATTAATAAACATTACAAACATGCCCATGGATAATAATCATATATTCGCAAGATATTGATAGGATGGGAAATGAGTATTTATATTAATAATTGATCAACAAAAGTATCAACATTACAGACTTATGTGTTGGCACGACTCAAAACCAAGAAACCAAGTTCCTTCCAACCGAGTCTCCACCACTTCAATCCTCCACCAAAGGAAAGCTCATAGCAAAGAGGTAAAGATATTCTCTTGAAAATAAAGGAAGAGCTTGGGGGATGAACATTGTGTTCATACTTGAGGGACAAAGGGATGCAAACTCAATATGAAGTAATTTATCCAGAGTAACTTTGCTCTCAAAGTTGAATGCTTTCTCCCTCTTTTTCCATAGCTCAAAATTGTGCTCTTATAGCCTCCAGAATGCAATTGAAGGGCCAAGTCGAAACATTTCCAGTATATGGAAGGAAAAAGATCAGAGACCGTCTATCGTGACATGGAAATCCGACCTCATTTTGTATTTTTTGGCAAAAATCCCGATATACGCGAGTTGTAGTGGAGCATCAAGTGTATACACATCTTGCAAAGCAGTTAGGGAGCGTATATGTGGAAAAATATATAATTTTGGCTCTAGATTTATCAAAAAGGGGGTTGATAAGTATGCATAGGGAAATGGAAAAAGGCCCTATGTGCAAGATAGAAATGGTGAGCCAAATATTTCTATAACAAATGCCCCCTAATGTGTGAGATCGAAGGAGTATCTGTGATGGCCAAAATACATTATAAATAACATAGAAGTGGAGTGGTAGAGAACCAGTTGGAAGAACTCAATTTCTCATTACATTATGTATTGACTTTGCATACATGGCTGCCAAGAATACAATGCAGATCCATGTGGAAAATATACCAACAAGTGTTCATGTCCATGAGTAGGAAAATATAAATGCGGTTACATGCCAATAGCTATCATAGTCACGAACAAGGCCCAGTGAAACTAGTCTCAAAATCAATCTGAAGATATTTGTATACTAAGGAGTGCAATATAATCTCCCATGATCGCTGAAGTCAAATAGGTATTGGTTCGATGAAATGGAAACAACAACTCAAGAAAGTTGTGTATACAAAGTGATGTCTTCAAGTCTTCAATACAATCCGCCAATGGTGCAAGTCTACATCATGTGAATAAATGAGTTGAGGTCGAACATGATAAGACATCGTTTGATTACCGGTCATTGAGGTATACCATTAACAAATGTGAGACAACCTACCAATGATGAAAGTAGGTATCAAGGCACCGAGTACATCTCTACAAATGTGAATGAAGGAGCTGGTGTCGAACATTTGAGAGATCCATTGATCAGGAGACATTGATGTATTCACATATTTCAATGGCGAGAGAGCCTGCCACTAATGAATTCAAACCTCAAGGTACTCATAAAAATCTAAGTCTCGTATCCAATTATGTATGATTCAATTTAAACTTATTGAACCATAATTCTGTCAAAGTCTGTCATCTACAGACCACAGTTGCCCATTTGGCAAATTTCATGCCCATTTGGCATACTTGATGTTTTTTGTTGTCAAAACTTTCTGTGTGACAACCATCTTCAATTCCATAATCAATTCCCCCCTTTGTCATCTGAAAGGAGAGACCACAAGTGGTTTCATGAACCATCTTCACTGGAATTTTGAACTCCCCCCCTTTGGTGCATGAGAGTTACATCTTTGTACTCCCCCCTTCTAGGCTCAAGAGAGTACCATACTTGTTCCATTTGAGTACAACACAAAGTGGGCAT
>JZKD02S2109114.1:420784-443671 GCA_000966675.3 Picea glauca
CTCCATAAAGGTTGTGTGTTTTCCAACTCCTATTTGACTCAGGATACAAGCAGAATAACCCCTGCAAGTAACCTATGAGAAACACAATTCAAACAACTAATAAACCATTGTATAATTGATGCACAGGCGAACATTCGTAAGTTTGGATCACCGTATGGGCAGGGTAGAAAAGCCCGAAACCTTGAAAGTACCGCCTCTCATAGAGGTATGGGCACTATCAAGATCCCCAAATACAAATAAATCCACAGAAATATCTTTGATGCTAGGTGAGTATCCAAGGGTTGTCCCTTCAACTAACTGCACATGACCTCGTGATTAACTCTGGTGTGAGTGAAGCCTCCTGATATTATCAATTATACAATGGATTTCTCAACTCCCTATCTTAGACACATAAGTTGATTTAATTGACTTGGAGAAGTTTACTCACAAAATCCTATTCCAAGGCACTAAATCCTAGGCTAGTTGTGCACCCTAAAAATAAAATCCTGACTAATCAATTTTAGTTTAAAGTGTAAAATTTTATTCTCCGTGATTACTCAAAAAGGTATGGAAATGAAACTCATGGTGTTATGACTCTACATAAGAATAAAAATAGATATAATGCAAAGCCTAACTTTAACTTTTTAGTGAATGATATGATTAATAAAACAGTGCAATCTTCAATTTTAATTCTTCAACTCAAAAATGAAATGCAATCTTTCTCTAAATGTGTTAAGCTAATGATAAAGGTTCAAAGACAAAAATACCAACCAATGCAAAGTGCCTATTTTTTTGTATTTTCAATGTATTTAAAAATAAAATGCATGGATTGATAAGCAACTTGATATACAACCTCTTCTGTGTATAAAAGTAATCACTCGGGCAGAATATCAAGCAACTAAGCAGACAACCCAACTACCAAGGACAAATCAAAAATGAAAAACAAAGAGAAAGATGTCACCCAAAAATTCAACTTCAAAAAGGTTTCCTGTCATCCCAGATAATCTCAACAAGTACCACAGAGAACTAAGAAGGCTTAGTGATCCTCAAAACCTACCCAACAGTCACTAAAACAAGAAAACAAGCACAGGGGAAGTGGTATACACTCCTGTTCAAGAAGAAAGGGTGTATATACGCCTCTTGTAGTGGGACTGAAAGCGTATACAAGCGACTGTCAGGGAAAAACAGGAATATATATTTTAAAACAAGGCTAGGCAAGGTAAAAAAGGATGAAAACTCAGAACCAGAGTGAACAAACTCTATCCAACTGTGATACGACAAGAAATACAAAGGAAAAAGAGCAACATAATAAGGAAAAATACTTCAACCCTTAGAAGGAAGATCTCTCCCTAGTGGAGTCGCCAATTCTGTTACAATGGAAAAACTCTCTATGGCCAATGGTAAACCACAACAGACAGGTATGACTATATAAATCAACTCAATTCCAACATGTGCTATATAAACTAATGTGCAATACGAGGAATAAGCCTACCTCGATCCAATCGTTTGATGTCGTTCCACCGTTGAGCACTTTGACCCAAAGCCTTACACCTGCAAGAAGTTCTCAACAAACAAGCAATGCAAGTATATAGTGACAACATATAAAATGAGTTAGCACATCATATAGCACAATCCATTAATAAACATTACAAACATGCCCATGGATAATAATCATATATTCGCAAGATATTGATAGGACGGGAAAGGAGCATTTCTATTAATAATTGATCAACAGAAGTATCAACATTATATACTTTCGTGTCAGCACGATTCGAAACCAAGAAACCAAGTTCCTTCCAAATGACTCTCCACCACTTCAATCCTCCACCAAAGGCAATCTCATATCAAAGAGATAAACAAATTTTCTTGACAATAAGGGAAGATCTTGGGGGCTGAACACTCTGTTCAGACTTGAGGGACAAAGGGATGTAAACTCAATATGAATTAATTTCTCCAGAGTAACTTTTCTCTCAAAGTTGAATTATTTCTGCCTCTTTTTCCATAGCTCGAAATTGTGCTCTTATAGCCTCCAGAATGCAACTGAAGGGTCGAGTCAGAATGTTTCCAGTATATGGAATGACAAAGATCAAAGATCTTCTATTGTGACATGGAAACCCGACCTCATTTTGTATTTTCTAGCACAAATCCCGATATACGCGAGTTGTAGTGGAGCATCAAGCGTATACGCATCTTGCAAAGTAGTTAGGGAGTGTATATGTGGAAAAATATATAATTTTGGCTCTAGATTTATCAAAAAGGGGGTTGATAAGTCTGCATAGGGAAATGGAAAAAGGCCCTTTGTGCAAGATAGAAATGGTGAGCCAAATCTTGCTATAACAATAGGAAGTCTACTCCTTCACAGATGGATTTTCAATTTATCACCAGATCAAGATTTCCAAGGAAGATTGCCATAAGACCACATTTGCAACAGAATGGGGATCCTACCAATACACAGTGATGCCTTTTGGATTGAAGAATGCACCATCCATCTTTTCTATGGTGGTGGTCGAAGCATTCAAGGAGTTTTTACATAAATTTATGGAAACTTATTTGGATGATTGGACTATTTTTAGCTTATTGCAAAATCATATTGAATGTTTAAGACTAATATTGGATAAGTGCAGACAATGTCATATTTCCTTGAACCTGAAGAAATGCATTTTCTTTTCACCCATTCGAGTGCTTCTAGGCCATATTGTGTGTTAGCAGGGGTTGCTGGTAGACCCATCCAAGATTTCCATTTTTGTTGATCTACCCCCCCCCCCCCACTTCAATCAGACATTTGGGCACTATGATGGGACATACTTGATACTACAGGAAATTCATTAAGGGCTATGCACATATTACAACACCCATGGAGAATATTTTGAAGAAAGATTTTCAGTTTAACTGGACAGAAGAATGCCAACAAATCTTTGACACACTGAAACCAAAAATGGTTATTGCACCTATTCTGTTTTTTCCAGATTGGAGTAAGTAATTTCATGTGCATGTCGATGCATCATCTATTGCATTAGGAGAAGTGCTAGCATAATCAGGAGATCAAGACATTGACCATTCGTTAGCCTTTTCTAGCAAGAAGCTATCCACATCTAAGATAAATTACACTACCACTAAGAGAGAAGGATTAGCCATGGTGTATGTGTTGCATAAGTTTCGTCACTACTTGTTGGGAGGACACTTTAAGATGTTCATTGATCACTCTGTGCTAAAATACCTAGTCAACAAGCCAGTGTTGGGGGAAAGGATATGCATATGGCTACTGCTATTCCAGGAATATGATTTTGAAATTGTGGTCAAGCCAGGAAGAATGAACAAGGGACCTGACCACTTGTCTAGGTTGGAACATGGATAGGAACCTAATAGTTTTTAAGATACAATGCCAGATGCACAGTTGATGGCCATCAATAAGGTTGATGATCACTTTGTCTATATAGTTCAGTTCCTATCAACAGGAATGCCACCTTGTGAATACACAATCATTCATAAGAAATAACTGGTAGTGCGTGCTATAGATTTTTCACTTATAGTTGGATATGTATATAGGATGGGAACTAATGAGATCTTGAGGAGATGTGTTATGGAGTCAGAAAGACCACTAATTCTAGAAAAATCACATGAAGGCATCGCAGGAGGACACTATGCAAGGAGAGAAACAATGCAGAAGGTTCTGAGAGCTGGCCTCTGGTGGCCTACCTTACACAAAGATGCTAAAGAATACTACAGAGAATGTGATGTGTTCCAAAGAGTTGGGAAACCTTCCAGAGGAGATGAGATTCCTTTAACACCCCAGTTAACCTTATAGGCATTAAAGAAATGGGCAATTGATTTCATGGGACCTATCAACCCATCAGGGAAGTGCATAGGAGCCAGATACATCATCACTGCAACAGAGTATTTGATCGGATGGACAAAAGCAAGAGCAGTCAAAGATTGTAGTGCAACTAAAACTGCACGATTAATATTTGATGATATCATAACCAGGTTTGGATGCCCAAAGATCCTCATGAGTGATCAAGGTACACATTTTATTAATAATACTATTGAAGCCTTGACTAAGGAATTTGAAGTTCATCACCAAAAGAGCACTCCATACCACCCATAGATGAATGGTACAGTTGAAGCTTTCAACAAGATCTTGGAGACTGCGCTGACGAAGATTTGCAATGTGAACAGAGATGACTAGGATTTGAGAATACCAACAATATTATGGGCCTATAGAACCACTTGTAATAAGATGACAATGTAGACCCCATTTAAGTTGGTTTATGGTTTAGAATCGGTTGTGCCTATGGAATATTTAGTTCCTAGCCTGAGAATTGCAACATTCACAGGTATGGATGACACTTGCACTGTGCAAAACAAGCTTGTGTAGTTGGTCGAGCTAGAGGAAGACAGATTTATTGCAGGATTCCATTAGCAGGTACAAAAGGAATGAGAGAATGCTTACCATGACAGACACATCATGAAGAAAGCCTTTAAGAATGGAGATCTGGTATTGGTATTGTTGTGGGTGGGAAATCCCTCCTATGGACTAGCACTAAGGTTTTTATCATGCATGTAGAAATGACCTAAATATTATTACATTTTACCATCATCCCATGCCTAAACCTCATTACTCATATGTAAATACAAGGCTCAAGAGATTAATTTGGCATACCTTATTTTTCGTGTTTGATGTCGATCCCTTTTCGCATTTGGTTGTTCTTTGATTGCAACTCTCCTCCCAATGCTAACCTGCATTAACTAAAGACAAACAAAGAACTCCACATGCATTTGATCTATGAACTAAAGGGTTAGAGATTTAATCAATCATACAATCAATATTCCAATAATGACAATCTCATATGGCGGGATGGGAAAAGCAATTCTTTTATTAACTTCACAATGATACCTTACAATGATAAAGTCGACTACTACTCCTCGATCCTAGTCTTGGGTTCTTCTTCCACTGTCTTCCAATTGCTTTTCTCTATACTTCTCTTTGCAGAAGGATGGCTAAAGGTTGGGACAAAGGGAATGATCAATCGGGTACAGTTTCTTTACTATGATTCTCCTTCTTTCAAATGGGACCCCTAACCCTTATTTTATAGGCTAGAAGAAGCTAGGTATTTGGTCAAGTGACCGGACATGCATGGCCGAAAGGTTTAGTTAACTTACCCAAAGCTATGTGTTCCATCAAAAACTTTATTTTTTTCATTCTTTTGTAGGTACACACGGGTTGTCTTGGGTCAGCTAGCGTGTACACGCGTGCAGTAATGGAGCAGGGCGTGTGGGCCTTTATAAAAGGGGTTTTTTGAAGAGTTGTTCAACAGTGTTTTGGAAAAGAAGGAATCTGAGATGGCCTGATGTCAGGTAAGCATGTTTGGTGAAAATTAGGGTTATAACAGATTCCCCTTAATGTGTGAGGTCAGAAGAGCATCTGATGGCCGAAATACATTAACAATATTCACCATCGTTCCAAACAGGTGAGCCCAAGGACCAGAAATCGGGAGGTGTCGTCTGCAAAATAATAATTTTCTCACTGAGGCGGGCATACCCAAGCTTGGGATAAAATAAAATCATGCCTACCAATCAAATACACTATAGATCCATGTCATATAAATATATAAAGTGTAGTTGCGAGCAATACACAACGAAGCTACATCTCGAAATCAAAAATATATACATGTAGAGTATCCATCTTCTAGAAGATGATAAGGCCTAATGGCTGGAGATGAGGTCTTCAGAGCTCGAGCAACAACTTTAAAATATTCAAAACTTGGGTAGGTGTGTAATATGAGTGTATGAATTCACTACCCAGAGGTCTTCGATGACTCATCGGTCATGGACTAGAGAATCTTTATTATTAGACTAAAGGCTTCATTGATTTCGAACAAAGACTTGATTCGGCTTTTGG
Organism: Picea glauca; assembly: GCA_000966675.3. Lineage (NCBI taxonomy): Eukaryota > Viridiplantae > Streptophyta > Pinopsida > Pinales > Pinaceae > Picea > Picea glauca. Next base: position 426,663 of record JZKD02S2109114.1, read on the forward strand.
GATGGCTGGGAATGAAGGCAAGAGACAAACTGCAAAGGGGTCGAATCAGGCTTGGTAAAAACTTCCCTTGGACAATAGCACAACAAATGATGAGACTCAGGCAACATGGCATTAACATAAGTTTGTGAGGTAGGAGGCAATGCAAACTCTCCATATGTTTGGAAGAATAACCAAATAGAGGAGAACACAGCTCAATGCAGCAGGAGAAGCTTCCTAAGGTCATATGAAATCCCAAGTTTTGACAAAAAAATAGACAGATGTGTTTTATCCAAGGGCGACACAATGTGCTGCCAATAAAAGAAAATACTTTTCCCTTCCTCTTTTTGGGGTATATTTGATTTTTTTTTTTTTTGTCTTTTTCAATAATTTTGGAGAAAGAATAAAAGAATGTTACGTTACAAAGGAGGAATGAGTGTCACAAACATAAAAGTTTGAGGTGCAAGGACAAGACTGATGTTCAAAGGAAGGACATGTGGGAAAAAATCCCTCCTGGGACCAAAGGTGTCGAGACATAGAGGTAAAGTGCAACAGGGCTTGCATATAAGGCATGCTTCAAATGGTTGAGTTGAGAGCAACGTGGAGCCGACATTAGACCAAAGACGTAGGTATGAAAACGTGGTTAACAAAACACACAATGGTAACGTCCTTTGATGTAAGTTTAACGAGCCCAGAGAAGGTAAGCTCGGTGGTTTTTCATATTTAGAGAGTCTGAAAAAACGTAAAAGGAGACTCCAATGGGGTACCATTTTCGAATGTAGTCTAGTCGATTCGAAAAAGGGGTAAAATAACAATGACAAGACATCTATTCAAAACCATTTTAACGAGTGTGATAAAGATAAGATCACTCGACCATTTTTTCATTTTTAAGGAGTCTAAAAAAAGCTTAACTATGGACTCCGTCAGGAATGTTCTTCTGGACCATTTTAACGAGTGTGAAAGAATAAGGTCACTCAACGATATTTTCAATTTTAGGGAGTCTAAAAAGACCTTAACTATGGACTCTGTGGAGGTTCCTTTTTTGTACATTTAGTTCCTCAGGCTCGAAAAAGGGTTAAAATTATACCCGAGGGTACTCTTCTAGAGAACTAAAGTTCCATAGAGTATACCTTTGTTCGTACAGTTGACCGTCTGGACCGAAAAAGGGGCAAACTATCACCGGATAGATGTGACTTCAAATTTCAGTTTAATGAGCATGAAAGGCCATAAGATCGCTCGACAATCTTTTCATGTTTAGAGGGTCTGAAAAGGGCTTAAAAGAAGACCCATTATGTTTTGGGAGTCCCATGGGTGAGGTCAAGATTCATGAAAATGAGGCTCAAAACATGTAATCAGGAAAAACAAAAAGGACTCCTGAGCCTACAGTCATTAGTGACAGCATGGACACCATAATTCAACCAGGATTTTCCTAGGGCATCCATGTTTTGGTAAGATCTACCACCAAATCATGACACTTCTAAAGCAGCAATGATGGTTCCATGTCGCAACCTGATGGGATCGATCCTATGGAAAAGGGATAAAGACAAGGAGATACAAAAATAGGGGTGGGAACCTAACCTATATGATCAAGTTGAACATCTGAGGTTTTCCCCACGGACCGTCAAAAGTGACCCAAAACTCCAAAAAATGTCCTGATACCCGATCATAACCTTCCAAAGAAACTCCTGAATCACTCTAAATGGTTTTCAATTCAAAGAAAATGATAAGGGGGGATAAAAAAAAAATGACAAAAAGGACCAAAAAGTCTATAAATAGAAGTTGGCAGCTCATTATCACCATTGTTGATTTGGAAATTGACTCTGGAGCAAAAAAACCCCTTTGATAAGAGTGGTGATTCTGAGAGCTACAGTGGACGAAACGACCATCCGTCTGGACAAAGTAAATATAAACTACCTCCCTTTTTTTTTAATTCTTTATTTATGCATTTAATTTGGTTTCTTGGGGGGGTGTCAACCTTTAAAACGTCAACCCTAGGTCCATGCAGGCTATCCTATGACAACACGCATGTACACTCGCTCTGTCGGATGTCAGAGTGCATGTACACGTGATTGTCATCACAACAACCCATGTGGACCCTCCCATGAGTGCAAAAAGGTTTAAAAAGTAAGGCCTAACCCTCTGAAAATTTTCCCATGTGCAGTATCTATGTGCAATGGAGAGAACGAGAGCATGAATATATCAACACACTAGTTGGGGAAGACCCTAACGTTGTGGCAGTGTTAATGCAATGTGGTTTGCTCAAGTTTTTCTTGTGTCCTTTCATGAGAGCACAACCTGGGCTATTGAATGCCTTGGTTGAATACTAGCACCCTGACGCAGAAGCTTTTATGTTAGAGGGGCAGTCACTGGTGCCCACTACAAAGGACATATACTTTTTGACTGGCCTCTCCAGGAGAGGGGAACCAGTCAATTTCTGGACATTTCCTTCAAGGCCCCATAACATATTGGAATTGATAGGACTTTATTGTGAGGCTGGTACAGATCGATCGATATCACAGGTGCCAATAAGAAGGATCATCGATTTATCACTGCAGGTGATTGTGTTGCTTATTAGGTGGATGACTGGTTCTGCAGCTTTACATCGGGTGTCCCGTGCATAGATGAGTTGTGCAGTCCAATGCTTGAATGCATAGATATTTGATTGGAGCACTACACTATTGGATTGTATGAAGAGGAAGCTAACAGATTGCCAGTTGCAGAAGCAGAGGAACTTCAGGTTCATGATGATTCTATGCTCTTTCTTCTTTGAAAGAGTTCCTAGTTTTAGTCCTCGAGTGGTGGTATGAGGACATCGGGCCTCTCTTCCTACGGTTTGCATATGGGCAGTGTTTCTACCACGACAGGGTGGTGGAAGGACCAATGAGTCCTTTGATGATGACTTCTTTTCTTGGTTGTCATGAAAGATCCCAACCATAGAGTATTATCCTTATGTTGGGATTGATTTCTCGAGAGATCCCGAGATCCATGTACCTCCAAGCAAGGAGCGACGCGATATGGGTAAGTTTGTATCATTTTTTTTTTTAAACATATATAATTTTTATGTTGTTTTTTGTATATATCGTTTTTTTTTATACCAGAGTATTTGACAGATATGTGTCTATTGTGTGCAGATGTGGGACCCTCATGACCTGCAGATTATGTGAGGAACATGTGTCTTCCTCGGCTAGGGGTCGCACCTACTGCCGCAGGGGGACCAACAGCAGTAGGAGAGCTTCCAGTTGGTGAGGTTGAGAGGGTTTTGAGACGAGTTAAGAAAAATTTTACCTCGCTCACTCACACCATCACTATGGCAGAGATTGAGGTTCTACCACCATCCATGCAAACTCATCTAGTGGGGGCACCATGGACATTGGTTCGTCTGTTTCAGTGTTTGGTGAACGTTGTTTATTATTACAACAGGGCCCACAGACCCTAACTTTAGTTAGTCTAGACTTTGATAGCTCCACCTGTATATATGTTTTGAGGGAATAAGCTCCATGACTCATTACTGGTCATATTTTTTGAGGCGCTTTCGTCCACCTATGTACTTTGGTGCTTATGATATTATATATGGATTTTTATGTCTTTTTGTGTCTTATGGGTCATATTTGCCTTTAAAATGTATTTACATGTTTATCTGTATGTCTTTTTATATGTGTGTTAGATGCCAGTCTAAAATTTGATTAGCTAGAGTATCTTTAACTTGGTTTAATCTCTTAGGAACATGAAAATATGTAATATAATCAAAGCTTCGTTCTAAGAGACGTACCCTAAGGAATCGTCGGTGTAAAGTTGGATCATGAACATGGTAGACTCTATTTAACTAAGACACAATTAGTTGAGCGTATAAATAGACCCGAAGATGAGAGATACCAAATGGCAGGGCATCACGAAGCAACTCAATAACTGCACTGTACTCGGCAACATTGTTTGTGGTGTCACCTAAGAATATACCTCCGGGAGATAATAACTGGCCTCGAGGTGTAAAAATTACCCAAGCTGCGGAGGCAAGCTTTCGAGTGTGCCGGATAGCACTGTCTGTGTACCTAATGGACACCTATGATTCACTTGACATCTACCACAGTGACAAAAGATAACATCAAAAATGACACATCCATAATACTAAAAGAAACTAGAAAGTAATAGTACAAAGACTATACATATGTTACAAAATGTTACCCAAGGTGACCTACCTATGAGTAATACTTCTTGAGGTAGAGCCCATTTCTAGGCTCCGCCAAAGAATTTCCATCAAAGTCAACCAGATGATAAGTGCCCTTTTTTAGAACCTCTTTTATGATGAAAGGTATGAACCACATGGGTTTGAATTTTCCTGCCCCCAGGGGGTCCTTATCTTGGTCATAGACTAGGACAAGGTCGCCTTCAGAGAAAACCTGAGGACGAATGGACTAATCATACTGATACTTGACATTATGTTTGTTAGCCTCATTGGCCAGGGTCGCATCATGATGCTGCTCATTGAGCCACTCAAGCTATAATAACCGTTCTTCAAGTGGAGAAGTGTCTGACAATAATTGTACTGCCAATTTTAGGGACAGGATCTGACATTCTATAGGCAAGACTACTTCCAACCTGTAAATGAGTTGAAAAGGTGAGAAACCGGTTGCATTCTTAACAGACGTTCGGTAAGCCCATAATTCCAAGTATAACATCAAATGCCAATTTGACTTGGTTGAGTTGATCGTTCGTTGTAGGATGGTCTTAAGAGATTTATTTATAGCTTCCACCTGACCATTTTTTTGGGGGTAGTAGGGTGACGATTTTTTTTCCCGTAACCCAAGATTTGATGTTAACTCAGTCATCATCTGGTTCTGAAAGTGACTGCCATGGTCAGTGATAATATCTCTCGGGATGTCGAACCTTGCTATTATCTGGTTGACTATGTTGAAACAGATCTTAAAAATCTTTAATCCTTAAGGCTTAGATTTTTATTTTTTATGATTTTCGTGTTTTGGTTTTCTTAAAATAAGAATTTCGTCATTTCCAAATTCGCGATGCCTCTTCATCATTTATTTTTGAATAAATACGGGAAAAAGTTTACAAAAATATAAGTTTTCCAACGCTCTTTGAAAAAATTATTTAAAACGGGTTGTAATTCAAAATTTGCAATTTTTAAATTTAAACATGAAAGAAATTGGGATTCGGGGTTTTCTATAAACAAATGTTCGATGGTAATTGAATCACGAAACCCCGATCCCCAATTTCCCAATTCGTTTAGGTCCTAATTAACAGCGCAGATTAATCTAATCTCTTCTAAGAAGGATTAAGGGTTAAATAGTTCTATCGCGATTTCGGGATTCACGGTTCTATAAGAGCGCGTCTCATGTCATTAGGTTTCCCGAAATCCCGATGTCCGGAATTCCGATTTCCAAAACCCCGATTCATAATTCACGTTAAAACTAAACTAATTATGTTTTGGCCTTAATCTTGATTACTTAGTTAATTAAGATAAGTTAAGTCATGTTTAAAAGAAACAGGCCATCGCGATTTCGTGATTTTGGGATTCGCGATTCCGTGAGAGCACGTCTCATGTCATCAGGTTTCCCGAAATCCCGATTTCCGGAATTCCGATTAACGAAATCCCGAAAGGGTCGAATCTCAATTAATCAACATATCAAAAAAAAATTAATTGTAATTAAAATATCGCGATTTCACAATTTCGGCGATCGGGTTTTCTTCGACGACATACCTTTAGACATCAAGATTGTTGAAACCCTGAAAAGTCATGATTTCAGATTTAATCTATAATTAACACTAATACATCTTCTTTCTAAAACAGGTTTAAAGGTAATATTTCTGTAAGTGTTCATTAATGCTTCGTTTTTCGATTAAGCAAGTTTCTTGTTTTATTTGAAAATCCGAGAGTGCCTAAGTACGGATATTAAATGCGTATCTCCGAAAATATATTCCATTAAGAGCTTTAATTTCGTGACAGATGTACAATTCCCATTTTTTTTAAGATATATTCAAAATAAACGTTCGAAACGTCTATATTTTCATTTTTAAGATGAGCTTATTCATCCACTCTCTGTGACAGGTTCTCAAGTCAAACGCAGAGATATGGCACCTAAAAAAAACCCGAAGAAAAATGAAGAACCATAGGAAGGTGATATTATCTCTTATACTAGTCCACACACCATACACTCCATCAAATCATGGAATGGAATTACCGAATTGCTGGAGGATGAGTTAAAGTATGTAAACCCTAATTCTGAAAATCATCTACGGGACATTGTTGAGTCTGAACTTCATAAGGTTGTTGCGCGTCCGAGGTTGGTGGCATATATTGAGATGGTCAACTAGGCTCTGGATAAGGTGGATATCCCAACAAGGAGCATTCAGAACGAGAAAGGGGCTATCGTCGTCTCATTCAGGCATGAGCACATTCAAGTAATGTATAAACTCTCGCCGAATTATAAACACACCTTTAATGTTGAAGTTTTAGCCGAGTTTCAAAGAAAAGAATGCATTGAGGCAGGCCATACATACCCCGACATGATTAAAGGATGGGCGAGGTCTGAAGCAAAGTTTAGGGATAATTCTCATGGTATTTATGCTACAACTTCCTTAAACGAATATATGGTTTATGTAGCCATGATGTTATGCAGACTTTTCAGGAGAAAATATCCCTGTCACTTTCATGCAGACTGGGTACCCTTCTTAGAAGAAGTTTCAGAAGGAAATAGTTTTAATTGGCATAAAATTTTATTGGATAACCTGACACAAGAAATTTTAAATTATAAAGAAGCCAAGTCAAAGGGACAACCAATGTCTTTTTATATGTATGCATATATTATGGACGCAATCTGTTTTATGACTCCCTTTCCATTAATGAATTGGAGTTGGAGTATTTCCTGCCCAAATCCTGTTCATAAATACCACTCATCTCTCTGGGAAGAAAATGCTAAAGACGTTTTTTATGATGTTTGTCATTTTTTCATTATTCCTCTGCACAAATTATTTTTTGGATGCGAACCCCCTCGCATTTCTGATGCAGTCATAGAAAGTCTTAAATCAGTCACCGACTGGTTTATTGAAGAAATGTTTTCCTATATTAGGGTTTATGGTTGTTCCATTCCCCCCCATGCACTCTCGAAATTCTTACCAGACAGATTGGTATGCAGAGAAGTAGATCATCAGATAGCCAAGGGTGGTATTGGGTTGGAATTAAAAGCACTTCAGAAAAAAGCATGGCCATCTTTCCATGTTCATGTCAGGAAATTTACTTTATCAAATTTAGGTCATTCTAAGGTAGAGGCCGAGTCATTGGAAGAAGTGAAGTTAAGTCTTATGCAGAAGTGTTGAACAGAGTCTAGGCCTTGCCACCTAACTCACATGCTGGTTTTTCATCTTTTCAAAGTCATAGGCGAAGCTGTCTGCCTAATATTTTACAGGGTGAAATTTCGACCCCATTGCCAGAACATGAAGAAACCCCTCCAGGGTTTGAAACTGATACTCAGGGAAAATAAAATGACAAAGGTAAGTTGAAGGATATTGAGATACCTTCCCAAGACACGGAAGGTTCTCAAACAAAAGAATCGGGAATGGATAAGGGAAAAGAACCAGAAACAATTCCAGAAATCTTGAAGAATGTTCTAGAAAAAATAGGAGGAACAACTTCAACTGAACTTGGTAGTCTGATTACTTATTTAACACCATTACAGTTGACTTTCGGAACCCCCCATGAAGGTGTTCTATATGTCAAAGATCTAGAGATGATTTCAAGAGATGAAATCCCCTCATCGGATTACTTTTTCAGAAAAAAGCGAAGAGCTGTCTTGAAACAAGAAATTCATCCTAGAGGAGAAGGATCGATTAAGAAGCATAGAGTTATCATAGATGGAAATAAAATCAAGGATGGAGAGTTCACTACAGAATTAGCAGGAACAATGGGTGCTATAACATCAGCTAATATATATTCTGTGGGAAATTTAACAACTATGCTTGAACAGAAGGATCAAGAAATAATCCAGTTGCAAGACAGACTGAAGGAAAATTAAAGAAATATTGGTTGGGGAATACAGAAGGGTCTAGAACAAGATAGACTTAAGGATATGCAAGAAATAAAAAAATTGAATAAAGACTTGGATGAGGAAAAACAGTTAATATAGGTCACTCAAGAACAGGTTCAAAAGCTAGGAGAAGAAAATACAAATTTGCAAGACAAGATTATTTCTATTGTTAACCAGGTAATTGAAATTGAAAATTTCAGGACACAGGCATTAGAGATATATGTAAGAATAGAGGAGGAACAACAGAAGGTGTTCTCGAATATGGAAGTAATCCGGAATTATTTTTCAGGAATCAAATAAGCCTTTGGAGAATGTGTTCTAGAAAGAACGGGAGGCAAAAGCAGCAAGGACTACTTTTCAGAAAGCAGTGGCTTCCTCATTAAAGGAAGAAATTGGAAAGACTTAGAAATTATCTATTTCTGAACAAGTTAAAGGTGATATAATGATTAAAGTATGGGAAACAAAACTGGTTGAATATAAACGAATCACAAGAGAAGTTAATGAAGATTGCCAAGGAATCTTCGATCTCTTTGAAAGAGATTCATTGAATATTGGAACAGATGGTTGTTCTGGGTTGTTAGGCGAAGTCAATATTGCCAAGCACCAGTTGAAGTTTAGAGAAGAGCTAGAGGAAAAGAAAGCATAAATTTCAAATATTAAATTGATCAACATTACAGAAATCAATAAGTGGATGGTGACTTCAAGTTTAAGGTTGAAAACTGTTAAATTCACAGAAAAAATGATAGAAAGTCGGTTGCCCGAATTACAGAGAAGATTTTTCTCATTTGAAGAAAACGAGATACCTGAGGCTCCCAGGATCTTAGTAAACTTTTGGGGAAAATGTGTTCAGTGCGTTGAAGCAGAGAAAGGAAGTTCGTCAACACAAGATTAAAACCTTTTTTAAATGTTTTTATTATTAGAAATTTAAGAGAAATTGTAAACGGTTGACATTATTTTATGTAACCGTAATATTAGGGAGTTGGTTAGTCACCAATGAGAAGATTTGATGAAATGTATAAATATAGTTTCGAAAGGCTGAGAAAAGGCTTCAAAAATTTTGGAGAGAGCCATTTTTGTAATATCAGTTTTGAAACACATCAGAATATAAATCGCAAACGAGATTCTGGATCCTGCAACTTTGTAACTATGTGTCTTCTCCCTGTTTATCATACTCTGTTGAATTTTTCCTTTTAAAGTTATATCTAACAAGTAAATCAATTTGAAGCTATATACATCATTGATTTATATTTCAGATTGGTTTGGATGTCAAATGATTTACAGTTTTTCCTCTGAAATCGTTCTTAGCAATTTCAAGACCTGTGAATCTTTTGTTCCTTAATACTTAACCCTTGTTAGAAACCTCATCTTTTATTTTATTATTGTTTATTTAAATATAAGAGTATTTCTTGATTAAAGCCTTATATTTCTCTGTAGTGTTTATTTGTTGTTTACAATTCTCGAAATTGTTGCAAAACTAGGAAACGGCCTTGAATGTGTTTACATTTCTATTTTAGGTTTTAAAATTGTTTTCCTTGATATTATCTATGGAAATCTGAAGTAACAAATTGATTAAAAATCCATTTATAAACCATTTAAAATTTCATCATCCATGACTGTCCCTAGTAGCAGACAACCTAACGTAGAACCGGGCCTTTAGGATCAAACCAACATTGCCCTAAGTTTATTTAATACTATTTTACAAACAACGACTAATAGGGTTGAGTTAGAATGATCATGGGCTGCTATTGAGAGAGACATTAGCATCCAAGAACAACAGGAAGCAAGACAGAGACAGTTGAGAAATTGAATCTGCTCTGATATTTCTTTGATTCCTTATTTCCAAATATTTTTTTTAAATCATTTACGGATGCCTTGACGGTATGTTTTATAGACTTAAAACATAAACTCAGGAACAACAGACTAAAAAGAGAGTTGCAGTCTCCCCATCATCTTTAAACGTTGGCATAGTTTTGACCCACTTTGTGAAGTAGTCTATGGCTACAATGATATAATGGTGCCCCCTATATGAAGGAGAGTTGCATGTAGTGTAATCAATCCCCCACTTGGTGAAGGGACCAACTGTGATGATAGGAAACATGGGACTGGGATGTACCCTCATCTTCCGAGAGAAGATCTGACACGGGTGGCACTTCTTGACTGATTCAATACAATCTTTGATTAGTGTCATCCAGAAGTAACCTACTCATAAAATATTTTGGTCTATTGCCAACCCATAAAAATGACCACCACATGCTCCGGTATGGAAATCGTTAAGCACGACAACTGCTTCTTCGTGAGTGAGACATCGACACATGATGCAATCTACACCTCTTCGATACAATGTATCATTGAGTATGAGATAATTCTTAGCCTGATGGCGTATACGACGATTCTCATCACGAGAAGCAGAGGTGGGGCACTTCAAAGTCTGGAGATATACAAGTATAACTTTGTACTAGGGATCTGAAGAGGCGATCAAAAACATATCCCCTCAAATAGGCGACTCTTTGGGCATAACATCACTTGACTCAACCGGAAGTTCCAAAATAAGTTCTACGAAGACCAGTGACTTTTTGGATTTCACTGAAACGAAATCTAGGTTGATAACTTTCTTCAGAATTCTTCTTGACTAATTGTTCCTCAAGATACTTGTTTTTCTTCCTTTCTTTCGTCAATTCGTCTAAAGAACTAATTAATTTTCCTTCAATATCTACTATGTCTTCTTCACAATCTTCTTCTTCTGAATCTGTTTGACATGATGAGCATATTTCTTATTATTACGTTCTTGCATATTTTTAGGTGATTCATATGTACTAAAAAAGACACTAAACTACCCTCAATTAAATTGTCAAACCGGTGTAAGTAAACTTAGAGTTGTAGCAAAATATATGCCAAAGGTAAAAGGTTGGTAGGAGTATAGTCTAACTAAGGAAAGCAGCTATCTAGGGCTAATCTACTCAACCAAACCTATCTAATGAAAAAACCCTACTAGGCAAAATGAAAACTAGGTAACCTAAGCACTTTTGGGCCAAGAACTGATGGATAGATCCTAAGAAAGCGAATGAAAAAAAAACTCTATGTAAAAAAAACAATAAGCAAAAGCAAACTACTAAGCATAATAAGCAAATGACAAAAGCAAACTTCTTTAACCTGCCAACCTACATTCAATGAGAAACTACCCTATGAAATCAATTAAATAAGAAAGTAAGCAAAAGCACCTATCTAACCTATTAAAGAAAATAAAAAAGTAAGCAAAGACACCTAACTAACCTACTAAAGCAAAATACAAGTAAGCAAAGGAAACTAACTAACCTACGAAAGAAAATAGACAAGTAAGCAAAGACTTCTCATTGAACAACTACCTAGCCTAAGAGGCAAGTGAACTAAATGCCTAATGCAAAACTATTTCTCTTGCATGAAAGGAAATTTAAATGCTCAATGCAATGCATGAAAGGAAATCTATTCTATTGAAAGCAAGCAATACTAACAACTAAACTTATGAAAACAAGAAATTATCTCTTCTAATCTACGAAAGAAAGAAACTATCTTTAATCTATGAAACACTCAAATGTAATGCTGGTGGTTGTGTGAATGCCTTTGGTGGTGATGGATGATATCTCGATGACACTTGACAACAAAGGACAGTTCTAATGGTATAAGCTCAATACTAATTTCAATGGAAAAAGGAAAGGTGTGAAGTAAACAGTCCAATGAAAACTTAGCCATGATAAAAGTAATGTTAAATACCCTGCATATTCATGTATAAACCATTAACATCATAATGAGATCATAATTATCTAACTAAGGAATTTAATTGCATTTTAATCTATGAAAGGAAATTGCATGAAATAAAACTATACTATGTCTATTTTAATTATTCAAGCTATGATAAGAAAATGAATTAAAAACAGAGGTTAGATTATGCTTATTAAAAAGTAAATTGACAATTAACCAACAACTAAACAAATGAAATCTATCTAAAACTAAGACAATCAAACTATGATTAAGAACTAGAATTAAATATATCCATCCATCAAAGACCCCTGTCAAATGAAACCCAAATAGAGATCTGTTTTATTCTAAAAACAACTCTATTTTAAACTCGACTGTAAGATCATAAATAAAAGTGTAATCTGATATCTAGATGCATATGGGGTTAGTGTAGAGACTTGCAAGTCTATTCCTATCCTACAAAACTAATTCATGCTAACATAATCCATCACACTAACCTACAAAAGAACAATAAAACAATTAAATCACAGCTAGATAATTAAAACATAAAGCATGCATGTACAGGAAATAAAAGACAATTTAAATTATGAAATGTATAAACAACACACTGATCATCACCAGACTATTGGTGGCCCCCACAAAAAGTTGGGTCTACCTTCTACAAGCACACCACGAACTTCAGCAAGCCGAATTCACCATGAAAGTTAAAAATGCAGTTCTGGCACTATTCTGGCAATGTGAAAAATCAAAAACAGAGTACAACGTGTTTATCTCCAATATGATTGCTATTATACTTGCTTAATAATCTAATGATCATCCTGGTAGTATTTATATGTTTACAACCCAGGTGGTCAACCACAGGAGGGTCTAACCACCTCTAAATTTGGCAAATTACAATAAATGCGGCCATAACTAACAAAACAGAAGAAGCCAATAATCACCCTCTTTGGAAAATTGAAATCAAGTTGTCTTGTGCTTAATAGATGGAGGGGGGAATGAAAAACAAAACCCATGTGCCCAATTTTCCCACCACTAGCCGTCAATACCATAACCGCCAACTCGCCTTGCGTTTTTGTGTAAAAATGGGTGCTGGAATGAGTGTCGGATCGGGTACCGGAACGAGTGCTGGATCAAGTGTCGGATCAAGTGTGAGACCAAGAAACATGGTGCATTTTTCCCTGTAACAACAGAAAAGCATGAATTAACTCTTGGAAGCATAAAGACATAATAAATTAAACTTGATTGAATCACGAAACATGAATTATACGTACCTCGTGCCGATTATACCATTTTATCATAAAATTATTCAAAAATATCCTTTGAAAGATAAAAATGCATATGTACATATGGAAAAAATTGTATAATAACATCATGAAAATGATCATATCTCGGGCCCAACATTACCCCCATACTTACGATTTGAAAGGTCCCACTGCAAACAAAAAGATGTCACCCCTTGGAACTAGGCTTGCTGAGGAGGATCGGCTTTAGAAGCCTCTCCTTATTGTTGTGTAGGCTTAGCCTTGTGCCTCTTGTGTTTCTTTAATTGTGCTATGAGGCTGTGGTTAGATTGGGTCATCCCATCGACCAACTGTTGAAGGGAGTTAAATTTTTCCTGAAGGACTGCATTGTCATGATGAAGGTGTGCATCTATTGTCTTCCTCTCTTCCAGTTGTTGGAGAAGCTGATGGTTTTCTCTTTTTAGGCCCTCTTTAGTTGGGGCATAATCAATGATCTTCGAGGAAGGCTTAGGTCCTTTGAGAGATGTGGACAATTTATCAATTTTAGGATCAAGAGTAGGCATGGGTGAAGAAGGTGTGATGGGAGATCGGAAAGGTGAAGTAGGTTCTGATTTTTTTTTCCTTAGTGGCTCTAATCCATTCGCAGAGACTTCTCTAGGTTTCTTATGAGGGATCTCAAGGTCGGAGGATACTTGGATCGGATCCGAAGTAGGTGGAGGCTTTGCACAAGGCTTGGTTCTTGTGCTCTGAGTACTCTTTTGAAAGGGTCCTTTACCAAACCGATTGGCTCCCCTCTTGTTTGTAGGAATGATGGGAAAGTCTTGTTGCATTTCTTCTTGGATTTTCTTAGGTGTAGGATCAAGGGAAAGTGAAGGAATTGGGGGGTCAACAATGGGCTTCCTTTGGTATTTGTTCTTGGTATTTTTACCCGAAGAAGAAGTAGGAAAGTCATCAAGCTTTTGTTATTTTTCCGGCAAAGAGAGGGTTTGTGCGAGGGAGTTTGGAGTTCTTAGAGAGTGAGGCCTTGATGGAGAGGTAGTTTGTAGGCTAAGTGACTTTCTATCGGTCTTAACTGTCAAGTGGGGGTTTGCAAATTGGTAGATAAAGGCATCCCAATTTTGCCCCTGTTTCTCCAACTTAGAAAGAACAAGGAGCTTGATCAAACCATGGTGGAAGAGACTGTTGTGGGGATTAGTCACATTTTTCCTCACTTGAGAGGAAATCTTCTACAAGATTTTGAGAAAATAAAAGGGAAAGTTCAAGGGTTTATTGAACAGAAAATGAGCCAACAATCTAAAATGACAAGCCTTGAAGGTGGAGTATCTACCTTCACATGTAATTAACCTTGTGATGACGATGAGGGGATTGACCAATTCTATATTTATCCACTCCTTAGCATACCCTTTCGCTACTGAAATGCTCTTGAATTTAGGCTTAAACACCCTATTGTAACTTAGGCGCGACAATTGGTGGTTTTTGAACCATCTATCTCCCATTCTTGGGAGTTTTGTTGCATCAACAATTGACTCTTCTATGACTACAAAGTTTAAAGACCCTACATGTGCTATCTTACCATCAAAACCAACTGCAAATTGCATAGAGAGTCCATCATCATGGCCTTGAAAACTCGACAGAAATGACCCCCAACTAGCACGCAAGAACACTTCCTTGCACTGTGTGAATTCTGGAATGGAAAACAAGTCTACATAGGAGGAGGGCTTGTATCTCTTGGGCATTGTGATAGAGTTTGAATTCACCAAGAAAGGGAGAAATTGAGCCACATAGAGACATGAATCGGGCACAGTCTGAGTGTGATTGGAACAGAGGGTGAATTTTACCAAGCAAGGGTGCGAACATGCCAATAGATGACACGGGTTTAACACAGTCCGAGTACGATTAGAATAGAGGGTGAATTTGGCAGAGGTTGGGCGTGATTCCTTAACGCAGAGGAGAGGAATTGGCAAGGGAAAATGAAATAATAGAGTGCCCAACCCGATTTTGGATGCTCTTATGGTGGAGTATGTTGCCCATATGTGCGCACGAGCTGCCATGTGTGAATAATTCGAATTCAATGGCAATCTTGGGAGCAATGGATTGGTGCATATTTAGATCAATGTCCAAGTCTTTTGACTTGGAAATTTGATCATAACCATATGAGGCATCTATTAATCAATGCCTACAACCAATGTAATTAAATATAATTGAATTCTAGTTACCTGGAATCTAGGATAGTTACTGGTATGCAATTCAATGGCACTTCAAACGACATTTCATCTACACCTCATATGATACTTCATCCGGTACCCCTATATTAAGTGCATTTTTGCCTCTTATAATGGATAGCCTACAATTGTGAAGTGTTTTTGACAACCATAGTGGTTAATGAGTAGAGCCAAAGTGCTCCATGCTTACTCATTCTTCTTGTATATGACATATAGTGTCAAAACCTATAATGAACGGGTTGTAATGATTGATAAACTGATAAGGATGGGTTTGTTGAATAACCAATAAAGAGTGGTCTATTAAGCATGATTTCAGTAATGTATAGCACACAGGAGTGAAGCATTTAAAAATAACATGACTATCAATGTAATAACCTGTATCATGGTAATAATACAAAAAATCTTGCAAAGACTCATTTCTCCAGGCAATAATCATTTGTCAGCTCATGAACCCCTCCCCCACACTTAAGTATTGTGACACCTCACAATCAAAAGTATAGGAAACTAGTTAGTATCCCCCAATAGACGAATATTTACAGTATGTCAAGTGTAAAGATGAAATTTTACAGATTGGTCCAACGAGACAGTTAGGATATGGCCCCACCTATAGGATAAGAGATCCTATATATAGATAAGAAGATGTAGGCAAGAGAGTTTCAAGATATTCTTAGAGTCATTTCCCAATGGAAAGTTGATGATATTAATTAACCTTTTCTTAACCACACATACTCCATGTCAGCTTTGTCTGCAAGTAACGCCATACATCAGGACAAGTTTAGATTTATTATTTATTTTTGTCAGATCATCATCTTTGCTAAGTATAATGCCTCGCTGTCAGCAAGCCTATTCAGTACTCTAGCAGGTTTACCTAGTCATACCACAGGCCGGTACCCTCTACCAGCAGACCTATTCAGTATCTTGATGGGTTAGCCTCTTAAACCCTCAGAGACTAGCCCTCCATCCTTTAAGATTTTAGTATAAGATTGCTTATGCAAGAAGTTGGGGGAATAGCTCTGAAACAACTTTTCTTCCTTTTTCTTTTTAATTGGGATGATATTTATGTTAGAGGATGACTTTCCATTATATTTTTTAGTGGTTGTCCGGATGTAAGGGGTACTTAAGCAGACATGGCCTATCTAAAGATATGATATAATCAAGTTATTTAGTGTGTAGTGGATGATACCATCGAGGAAGAACAAAAAGGTATCTCTAGACTCAACTTACTTTCTTCTTTTGTAATTATTATGATGTTTCCATGACTAACTACTAATGAGACCTCCCTATTACTCTTTGGTAAAGACACTTGACTTACTTACTTAGGTTTCTTGGAAAAATTATACAAGATACCTCTAGGATTGATAGTTATGGTATCACTTCCTTATACAGTGGTGAAGAGTTTCAAGAGCAACTACTATAGAATGCCTTAAAAATGATATTTTCGCAAAAACATGGATAATTACAGTAAGTCACTATGCATTTGATGCTTTAGCAGACACAAAATTCAAGTATAATAATGTTGGGAAGAAAGATCTTGAAACTGTGTACTCCTGGTGAAATAAATACTTGTAGAATTTCCTTATTAACAAAAACTATTTACATATATACAGTAGGAATTTAAAATAAAAAAATCAAGAACAAGGGGGAACTTCCCATCTACTAAGGCCAATGCCTTGTCAGCTATCATGACTTGTAGAAAATCTTCTCTAGAAATGGGCTTATGATAAAATTTAAGTCAGTGTCCATTTACCACAAAGGAGACTTGTCCATCGTCAATTGTTTTAATTTTTACAGCTCCATTGTCATAT
>JZKD02S2109114.1:451545-478145 GCA_000966675.3 Picea glauca
AAAGGAGGTTTCCCCCTCGAAGAGGCTTATTATCTGAAATTATCTCTTTTTCAAGGTGTTGAGTACTTTTCCTGAGGTTTTTCTATGCTATATTGATGTTTGGTTCTTAACAGAACCACTCCTTCAGTTAACAACATTTTTCATTTTCCATGACTTAGAGATAGGTTCATTTCCTGTCATTTGATGAGGACTTTTTCTAAGTTGTCTAAGGCTTCCTGGTAAGTGTTTCCATAGACTGTGAAGTCATCCATGTAGACCTCCACACAATCATGAATAAGATCAACAAATATCCCTAATATTGCGCATTGAAATGTGGCAGGAGCATTACACAATCCAAATGGTAAGACACTATAGGCATAGGTGCCCCAAGGACAGGTAAAGGTAGTCTTGTCCTAGTCCTCAGGTGCTATAAGAATCTGATTGTACCCACTGTACCCATCTAGAAAGGAGAAATACTTCTTTCCGGACAAGGAATCTAGAACTTGGTCAATGAAAGGAAGAGGAAAGTAGTCGTTTAGAGTGGCCTTGTTGAGTTCCCAGAAATCAACACAGATTCTCCATTTTCCAGTCACTTTCCTTGGAACCACTACAAGTGGGGATACCCACTTACTGTCGGAGATGGGATAGATAAATCCAACATTTAACAACTTCTAGATTTCCTCCTTGACTATATCTTTGAGTGTTGGGTTCATCCTTCTCTGGGGTTGCCTAACAGGTGTTACTTCCCCCTGGGTATATATGTGATGGATGCATGTGTCAGGGTGTATACCCTTCATGTTAGTGTATTCCCAGGAAAATTCTCATGTTTTTTCTTTAAGGATATCTACTAACTGTTTTTGTTGGTCTGTATCTAGCTTGAAGTTTATATGTAAAAAAATCCCTGGACTAATCTCATAGGGCATAGTATAGGACATGGAAGACTCATCTATTTTGAAAATAAAATATGTCGAAGACAAAATGGATGGGTCTAATTGTTCTTGAAATTCTTCCCCAAACATGTACGCAAATTGGGGAAAAGACTGTGGAAAATCCACATATGTAATAGCAGAAATGAATTGGTTTAGCACATTTTCTGGTGTATGCTCCTGAAGTGCCCTTGCATGTTTACTAGGAAATATGGGTTCTTCCCAGTCTTCGTTCTCATATGGACATTCAAGCTACCATAGATTTTCCATAATAGGTTGAGCTGGACAGTAAATGGTGAGCTTATGGATAGAGAGACCATTTGAGATGGTCATTTATCCTTCTCTACAACTAATAAATGCATTGGTTGTGGCTAGCCAAGGTATTCCCAAAATAACGGGATGGCCTCTGGCAGGATCCTTTGAATGAATGACAAGAAAATCTACAGGTTACTCCCATGAGGCTAAAGTAACCATGACATCATCTAAAATCCATTCAGGTATAACCCTAGTCTTATTTGCTAATTCCAAAATGGTTGGGGTAGGCCGAAGAAGAGGTTGTAACTATAATTTTTCCAAGGTAGTAGAGATCATAACATTGATGGCTGCCCCTAGGTCTATGAGATTATTTCCAATGGAGACCTCATTAATGGTTATGGTCACTACGTAGTTTCCTGGATTCCCATATTTTTCTAGCTTTGGCTGCTCTGATATGTACTCAGAGAGTCCTCCTACCAAGTGTACTGTAGGAGGGTCCTTTTTCTTCCTACATGGCTTCTTGATACACAATTATTTGACTACCTTACTGTAGATTGGAATGTATTTAATAGCCTGAAGAAGGGGAATCTTGACACAAATATTTTTCAACTCATTCAAAATGTCAAACTCCGGTCGGGTGGTAGGTTTCTCAATTACCAATCGATCTGGATAAGGAGGGACCTTCATAATTTGTGAAGGTTCAATTTGGGGAAGCTTGGGTTATTGATTTTTCGGGATAATAACATCTTCCCACCTAGTGTCATCCATGGGTTGTTTGGTGGTTTCTTCTTCTTCTTCTTCTTCCTAGATGACTATTAAGGCTCTCTACCTATCTAGAACTTTTCCCGATCTTAGTTGAATTTCATGTAATGGAACAGGAGTAATAACATATGTTCGGAAGGACTGCATCTCAACATTGTTAAGAGGTTGAGGGGGCTTATTATTAGGATTCGCCACTAGCTGTGCCAGTAATAGTGTCGGTTTTGGAGAGCTTGCATTTTGAAATTGTAGCAGTTGTTGTTGTGGGATAGGACATAAAGGTGGTGGAACAAAACCTGGCAGAAGTTGCGGAGTGTTCGATGAGAACTGAGGATAAGGATGGTTGTACATAGGGATAGGTGGAGCTTGAGGGTTTCCTTGGTTGTGTCCTCCCCTCCATCCTTGAATCCAAGGATATTGGTATTGAATAGACCAGTTTTTCCAACCTGGTGAGTTCCATTGTTTTTGTTGATAATAAGGTGGAACTTGAGACTATAGATCCGGGTATGTGGGTTGATTCCTAGGTTGCCATGGCCTCCTAGGTGCATAAGAAGACTCCCCAGGATCCTCACTCCTATAGATGGCTAATAAAAAAAGCAATGATGGAATTTTTTTAGTCATATGGTCTTCTGTACAGAAGCCACAAACTGAAATGTTATCTAATGGACACTCCCTTGAGGAATGCTTCCTCCTGCATCTTGGGCAATATATGCTCATTGCTGCATTTTCCCCCTCCTGTTTCTTTTTGAGTTTAATGGTATCTAACTAGGAACATATTATGCTTAATATGTCAGTCTTAAAGTTTTCTAAAAGTTCCCCTATCACTGCTCTTGTAATACCACCTGAACTAACTGGTTTTAAGCTTCTATTGTAAGGGTCTCGAACATTCTTTCCTATTTTGGATCTACTCCTTGAGTAGTTTTTACACATTTCACATATTTCAAAAAATGGTTTATGAGAAATATCACCTAATGCCATCAGGTTAAGCATCTCTAAATATTCTTCTAAAATTCCCTTAAGGAAAAGAGCCCTAATTGCATCCTCTGGGAGGTCATGGTATTTTGACTTCTGGGAGATATAACCAAATATTTCCATATAGTCCTCAAGGGTCTCATCTTCTAATTGTTAGACTTTAAAGATGTCATTACGAGACTCTTTGGTCTTACAGTAGCCTTGGTACTTCTTAAGAAAGATGTCTTTCATGGATTCCCAAGACTTGATACTGGATTCTCCCAACCCCATGAACCATCTTAATGCAGAGTCTTTGAGGGTGGCAGGAAAGTGTTTTAATTTCTAGGAATCTTGCACATAGTTGTAGCTTCTACACAAGATGTCAAATTCAAGTAGGAAGGTGTCTAGATCTTCACTGTTTTTACCATAGAAGGTAGGCAGTGTTGAGAGAGGAATATTCTTCATGTTGACATTTGGAGTGGTGTCTAAAATCGGAAATCCGAAGGTAGTTTCGGTTTGGTTTCCAGTTTTTTCTTCCTCCCCATGTCTTACATTATTATGGTCCTCCTGATCACCCATACTGGCTTGGTTTCCAAAAAGAGAGTACCTAAGTGATTTTATCTTTGAAGATAACAAAGTTTCTCTTTGATGAAAAGGTCTTCCCACTAATTGGATGTCTGGGACTCTACTCGAGCCAGTTGAGATTATCAGTGCCAAATTTTCTGTGTCAATTTGAGAGATAATTACATTGGCTGAACTACCAAACAAAATATTCACCTGTTCAGGGTCTATGATGTCCTTAAAATTAGGGTCCCCTGGTGGTGGTGTAAAATCAAAGGTTGTATTGTTTGGTTGTGTGGAAGACTCGAGTGGTCTTGCCACCTATCCTAATATGATTGATGCTTCAATTTCTTGTTCTATAGTGCTCCCTGTGTTAGTCCCTTCAGACTATTTTATCTCTTTGAGTTGATCTAGCTTTTGTTTTTCGGTATTGGTCTACGGATTTTATAAGAGGAACGTTCCTTTCCCCAAAGAGATCGGAAGGAACCTTGGTTGAAAGGTATGATTTTGATTTAATGTATCTACCTTGTGGGTCTCTAGGTCTATTCATGAAAGAAAGCAAAAACAAAAAGAAAAAGATACCATTTGATTCCTAGGCCTATTCATGAAAAATAAAAACAAAAAGAAAAACTACCATTGGGTTTGGGGGAACCTGCTATAGTAGATGCGCAGGTTCTTACCTTTCGTCTTAAAGTTATCGTGCCACCAAACTAATGCTAAGGTCTATAAATGGTCTAATTCCTAATTACTTCTTACCTTGAGACAACTCCCCAACAATGACGCCAAAATGTTAGGTGATTTATATGTACTAAAAAAGACACTAAACAACCCTCAATTAAATTGTCAACCTGGGGTAAGTAAACTTAGAGTTGCAGAAAAATATGTGCCAAAGGTAAAAGGTTGGTAGGAGTATAATCTAACTAAGGAAAGCAACTATCTAGGGCTAATCTAATCAAGCAAACCTATCTAATGAACAAACCCTACTAGGAAAAATGAAAACTAGGTAACCTAAGCACTTTTGGGCCAAGGACTGATGGATGGTTCCTAAGAAAGAAAATGAAAAAAAACTCTATGTAAAGCAAACAATAAGCAAAAGCAAACTACTAAGCATAATAAGCAAATGACAAAAGCAAACTTCTTTAACTTGCCAACCTACATTCAATGAGAAACTACCCTATGAAAGAAATTAAATAAGTAAGTAAGCAAAAGCACCTATCTAACCTATTAAAGAAAATAGACAAGTAAGCAAAGACACCTAACTAACTTACTAAAGAAAAAGACAAGTAAGAAAAGGCAACTGACTAACCTACGAAAGAAAATAGACAAGTAAGCAAAGACTTCTCATTGAACAACTACCTAGCCTAAGAGGCAAGTGAATTAATGCCTAATGAAAAACTATTTCTCTTGCATGAAAGGAAATTTAAATGCTCAATCCAATGCATGAAAGTAAATCTAGTCTATTGAAAGCAAGAAAGACTAACAACTAAACTTATGAAAACAAGAAATTATCTCTTATAATCTACGAAAGCAAGAAACTATCTTTAATCTATGAAACACTCAAATGTAATGTTGGTGGTTGTGTGAATGCCTTCGGTGGTGACATATGATATCTCGATGACACTTGACAACAAAGAACAGTTCTAATGGTATAATCTCAATACTAATTTCAATGGAAAAATGAAAGGTGTGAAGTAAACAGTCCAATGAAAAATTAGCCATGATAAAAGTAATGTTAAAAACCCTGCATATTCATGTATAAACCATAACATCATAATGGGATCATCATTATCTAACTAAGGAATTTAATTGCATTTTAATCTATGAAAGGAAATTGCGTGAAATAAAACTATACTATGTCTATTTTAATCATTCAAGCTATGATAAGAAAATGAATTAAAAACAGAGATTAGATTATTCTTATTAAAAAGTAAATTGACAATTAACCAACAACTAAACAAATGAAATCTATCTAAAACTAAGACAATCAAACTATGATTAAGAACTAGAATTAAATCTATCCATCCAATAAAGATCCATGTCAAATGAAACCCAAATAGAGCTATGTTTTATTCTAAAAACAACTCTGTTTTAAACTTGACTATAATATCATAAATAAAAGTGTAATCTGATATCTAGATGCATATGGGGTTAGTGTAGAGACTTGCAAGTCTATTCCTAGCCTAAAAAACTAATTCATGCTAACATAATCCATCACACTAACCTACAAAAGAACAATAAAACAATTAAATCACAACTAGCTAATTAAAACATAAAACATGCATGTACAGGAAATAAAAGACAAATTAAATTATGAAATGTATAAACAACACACTGATCATCACCAGACTGATGGTGCCCCCCCAAGCAAGTCGTGGCTACCTTCTACAAGCACACCACGAACTTCAATAGGCCGAATTCACCATGAAAGTTAAAAACGTAGTTCTGGCAATGTGAAAAATAAAAAACAGAGTACAACAAGTTTATCTCCAATCTGATGGCTATTCTACTTGATTAACAATTTAATGATCATCCTGGTAGTATTTATAGGTTTACAACCCAGGTGGTCAACCACAGGAGGGTTGAACCACCTCTAAATTCGACAGATTACAATAAATGCGGCCATAACTAACAAAACGGAAGAAGCCAATAATCTCCCTCTTTGGACAACTGAAATCGAGTTGTCTCGATCTTAGTAGCTAGAGGGGGTGATGACAAACAAAACCCATGTGCCCGATTTTCCCACCACTGACTACCAATACCATAATCGCCAACTCGCCTTGCGTTTTTGTGCAATACTGGGTGCTGGAACGAGTGCCAGATCAGGTACTGGAACGAGTGTTGGATCAAGTGTCGGATCAAGTGCCACACCAAGAAACATGGCGCGTTTTTCCTTGTAACAACATAAAAGAATGAATGAACTCTTGGAAGCATAAAAACATGATAAATTAAACTTGATTGAATCACAAAACATGAATTATACGTACCTCATGCCGATTATACCATTTTATCATAAAATTCTTCAAAAAGCTCCTTTGAAAGATAAAAACGCATATGTACATATGGAAAAAAGTGTATAATAACATCATGAAAATGATCATATCTCGGGCCCAACACATATTCATTAGCATTCTATGGCTTTGTGATGGGATACTCTTCAAAGTAGAGATTATGTTGTTTATCCCAAATTTCTTTAGATGATGAACATTTTCCAACTTTCTCTATTACAGAATCAGGTAATCCTTCCTAGATGAAATCCATTTCTATTTTGTTGTTTCTTTTCAATTCCTTATTAGTTTTTAGTATTTGTTTTCTTTGCAGTGGTGTTTCCTGTAACAATTGATTTCCAAACATCATACCCTTGTGCCTGTAAAAATGTTTCCATCCTAATACTCTACATCTTATGGCTCTAACCATTCTTACCATTGAATTGTGGTATTTCATTTCCATACATATGGTTTCTCTCCACGATCTACCTTCCAATGGTTAAATTGTTTCCTGAAGGAACCTGCTCTGATACTAATTGTTGGAATAGTGAGAGGGGGGGAGTGAATCAGTATGAGCACCTTTTACCACTTTTAACCATAATATATAAACTTCAACTTTATCAGCAGTATATCATCAATGTATCATCTATGATTGCATTCAATATATCATGAGCATATAAACAAAAGTGGTATCACATCAACAACATCACATCAAATACACAGTACACTAGAATTTACGTGGAAACCCAAATGGAAGAAAACCACATAATGATTTTCTTATATATCAAATAATACATTCATGACAACTAACTCATCATCAATATCGATCACAACTTCGGGGTATCTTGAACGTTCTAAGGGTTGAAATCAAGGACAACCAACTGTTCAACAACATCAATGAAAACCAACTATCCAACATTATATCAAACGAGGATATGATTAAGCTCAAATTTTAACAAGGAAATAAGAGGAAACACAAATCAAGGAAGTGCAAAGTAGGTGGGTCAAAAGGATAAAAAGGTATAATGTATACTTTTGTTTATAAGAATTAAAGGAAAAGTCTGGAGACAAAGCATTGTTGGAGAGATAATATTAATCTCAAGGAAATTATTGAGACATAAGGGTATTATACGTAATTTGGGGAAAAAAATATAAGTGTAGTCATAGGTAAAGTTAAGTGGATATTATAAAAAATAGTAGTGTTCTCATATATAAGAAAATTTTGTAAAATAAGATCTAAATTGGTGGTGTGATCTTTCATAGAGATGTAATAGGGATTTATGCATTTATTATATTTGATAATAGGATAAGTGATCAATTAACGTAAACTATTATTACATAAAATCTATTGTATATCTAGCATTGAAAAAATATGATGTTGTCTCATTAAAGAAGGTTTGTTATTTATTTTTTTCAAAAATAAAATAAACTAGTAATTTTATTTCTAAGATAGGAATAAAATTACAATATTAGATCCTCAAGGAATTTTGTTGACTGTAAGTCCAACACAGTCTGAGCGATAAGACAAAAACAAACCACTTGTCCCAACAAGTACAATTATTCATACAATCAAGAGAAAAAAAAAATCAGTTCTTACAAAAGGTACCAGTAAAGTTTCAAAAACGTTTTTTGCAAAAAACTTCATCAAAAAGTAACTAAGGAATATAAAAATTATCATCTGAAGAAAGTGTCATAAAGCATGTAAATATAACGTGAGCATCCCATTCATGGAAGAGAGAGAGAGAGAGAGAGAGAGAGAGAGAGATTATGCTATATGGAGCCATGAGTCATGAAAATAGTTGATGGATACAACACCCCCACTACTAAACCCAAAAAAAAGTTTTGGATACCACTAAATTAAATTGCATGTAACAATGCCAAAAATTCCCCTATATCTAACAGTATTTTTAATAAACATAAATAGAGATAATTAATCATGCAGAGAACAACATATAAATACTCAAGAACATAGAGTTTATGCAAAACAATTTAAACCCATAAATAAAAACAAATAATAGAAATAAAACACTTATCTTTATTAAAAAAATGTGCAACCAAATCCAGAGGATAGGCATTCCACCCAACCGTATATTTGTTTTTTCCAATTCTCAACAGAAAATCACCCCCATCCACAAAATACAGTTTCTCCTAAGGGTGTTTGTTTTCCACTCACAACTTAAAATAACCCACAAGAAGATAATTTCCTACAACCATCTGAATCCACTATCTCTCTTTCCCCTTAACCTACACAACCCAAGGAATGGGATGCCCCTTCTCTACCACATAGTCCCTCGGGATTTCCTAATTCCCTCTAGGGATCCATCACAGGTTGGACAAGAAATCTCTCTTAATGGAGACTCCAAGTATTTACAGTTGTAATAGAAAAATCTCAGCAACAAACTCACTTTCTCTATGGTAATCTCTTACACTAAAATCTCTTCAACAGGCCTAACATCCTACTTCATGAAAATATAGCTCCCAAAATCTATCCACAAAATCCACCATGGATACCTTCAACCTCTGTGATCCAGGTGGATATTAGTGGCCACCCACCTATTTCACTAGATCAAAACACATTTTTCCACCTTAGCAGTTTTCCTACGGTTTTTCAAGTCATGAACTTTCGGGGCCATTTTGAGGCCCTAAACGACCATTTTTTGGACTGGAAATTCCTAGTTGATAGCTTAAGGTTATGGACTGGGCCATTTGTAATGTGCACTTCTCATCTAGACCTTTCCGATGAGGTGCCAAGTGCCCCAAACAAAGATCATATGCAAAATTTACGCCCTTAGGAAGTTCATGTATCAACTATGCCCATCGGGGCCCACAAACCTTTTGGTGTTTCACCTCTTAGGGTTAGGGTTTTGATTGTTTAGGGTTTTCTCATTTATGCTTTATGTTAAAAATGCCTTTGGATTCTCATTGTAATCATATTCTTGCAAATGAGCATAGTCGTCACATCTCCTCTTAGAGATAAGCTGCCACCATTCTAGCGAGTTCATTTCAATCTATATTTTTACATTTTTTGTAGATTTCATTCATTAATATAAATTGATTATTATGGTATCTCTATATTTCTTGAAATATCTCTGTGTGTTTCCTTGTTATATCTCTTACTTCATTTCATTCTCATCACAATCCAAATCAATGGTATCAGAGCAGTATGCTCCTTTTCATTTCTTAGTACATGTCCCTGATGAGGTCAGGGTATAGAGAGTTGGGTCTTGAGATAGTTCCCCTTGAGGAAACATTTCCGAAGTGGCCTCCCATGGTGAAACAAAAGAGAGACGAGGGAGTAGGATATCCTATCAAGTTTTTTTTTGCAGAATTCCTCACGCAAGAAAGGAACAACATGATCGATAATGTTTCCCAAATACTTCAACAACTACTGACAATAATTGATGCATCTTTGTCAAGAAGCCACTTTGGAGGCACCACCCCCTTCAAGGTACAAGTTAATTTTGATATTTTAGTATTTAAAGATTGGATATATGTGGATTCTTTGGAAAAGTGATTAAATATAATAGAAGGTTATTTCTATGTTCACAATTTTTCCAATAGGGAAAATATCACCCTTTTGCTCCTTAAGGTCGTCCCCAATGTCAAATATTGGTAAGAGACTTACTATGAGAAAAACTCCACATAGGAGTTTGGAATATTTTTGGTTGATCCCACTTGGGACTCTTTTATGGATGCCATCAAGGAACAATATTAGCATGTTGGGAACTATGACGAATAGTACATGAGATGGACCACACTGTGTCAATATAGGGTCCAAACAATGACGAAGTTCACAAATACCTTCCATACCTTTTTCACCAATCTAGGTGTCAAAGACTTCGAGCGACGTTTGGTTCTAAAATACCGTGGGGATATACATAGGTACATCCAAACAAAAATGGAGTTTCTATACATCTCATCACTAGGATACACTTATCTATATGTTGTCAAAATAAAGCAAGAGAACGAGCAGGAGTTTGGGCATGCAAATCCACAACAACTGAAGTATGGTAAAGGTGGCCCTAACTTGTCAAATATCCAACCTAAAGACTATAGACTTTGTATCTTTAGGAATAATTCCCACAAGAGGCCAAGGTGTCAGGCATGTGGGAATATTCATTGGCACTAGATTAGCCTTTTGTTTTAGTGAAATCATCCCTGGAATGAGGTTAGGGACTCATGGAAAAGTTGATGGGATTTGTGGGATTGTGATAGGGTGTCACAAAAAATATTTAATTTCACAAACATGCTAGCTGAGAAGATATGACAAAGGGAAAAAGATCAAGCAGTAACCCAGAATATACTAAAGTCAAGAGTTGGCCCTCAATTTCAAGAAATAATGGCAATAACAAATGAAAAGAAGGATGAAGAAAGAAAGACAAAGTTCTCTCTATAAAAATAAATGGAAACAAGGACACAGAAAAAATAGAGTACCATGGAACAATAAGAATAGAGCATTAGTTGGTCGACACCAGTTTCCACACGGTGGTCAAAAATCATTCGAATCAACCTCAACAAAGGAACAATGCCAAAAAAGAAACACAGAATCAACCTCATAAGAGAGTCACCTCCACCAAAGGCTACACCAATTTTTGAAAAAAAAATTGCAGCAACGAAGAAAGAATAATAGAAAAAGAAGACTAGGAAAGGCCATTGGAAAGTATCATTAGAAGAAACACCATATCAATCACCTTCCCATCGTAGTAACCAAGGAAGTGTAGCGCACATGGGAGAAAAGGATCTTGATGTCGAATTTCGTAATCAAAGATGTTATAACCTTCATATCTAGACCCATAAATGACCAGCACCAACAGAAGCAATCAGTTGAACATATAGCAGAAGAAGTAGGTACAGATACTCAAGGAACAATCGACACCAGTATCGATGATACACAACTCAGGTCCGAACCTCCCAATATGCCTCCTGGAAATCCATCCCCTAGAAATCCTCATACGAATCATTCAGACTCTCCTGAGTGCAACACCAATAAAGAGAATATCATCCCACAAGTCTAGGAAGAAAATCAGGGTGCCAAGAAACCAACTAATCAAGAAGAAACATAGGAAAATATCAACCAGAATCAAGGGAAATATGAAAAAAATAAAGGCACCAGCCTCAATATAAAAAATCAAAGGGAATAGGATGGAAAAGGCGAGAAAAGATAGAATACTAAACATTAGAAGAACACCAACCCCACAATCATCATTTTCACAGCAGTTTGACTAGTCGGCTCGACCGAACAACCTGCAAAAACAACGCATAAGATGAACAAATCATGGAATTATATACTAAAGTATCTAAGGAATCAATGTCTATATGGAAAAGAGTTACCAAATATTCTAGTCGACTTATGTCCATAAAAAATAAATAAAAACATATATTAAAGAATATCTCACTTTTAGCAAAAGAAAAGTTGGGCCTAGAACAACAAACAGAAGGTGTGGATCCATTAGATGCAATAAAACATTTAATCCACTCAGTTATAAGTACAACAACCAATAAAAAATAAGAAATCCACCATTTGAGACAGGAAAATAAGGATCTAAAATAGAAAAGCAATCAGAAAGTGAGAACTAACTAGGAAAATATTTCCTGACAAACAACAAAAATTTTTCAATATGAAATAAATATATTCAATGAGATTCAAGACCAAGTTGAGAGGGTCAAATCCTAGGCATCCACTTTGAGCACAATACTTAACAACTGGCCTGCATACTTCTCTAATGCATACAACAAATTGAAAGTGAAACTGCAATTGTCGACTTTGAAGTAGCATGACTTTTCTCCATTGATGAAAAATCCAAGCGAGTTACCTCTATCCAATTAGAAAAATAAAAAATAGATGAGATAAACTTGACATGACAAGAAAGAAAATGGATAAAGGAAGAAAGAAAATCCTAGATGGTAACAAACCAAGCTAGAAAGAACCTCGACAAAAATAAATAAAAAATTGAGGAAACAAAGAAAAGTGTCAACCTAGAGTTGACCTCATTGAATGAAGCACCTTTAACAGAAAATTTAGAACTTATAAGGAAAATGAATACAACGGAAATAGTGGCACAACATACAATTGAGGAATGACACATGTTCTCTACACATTTTCCATAGTCAACTCCGTCCATTTATCAAACAACATTTGAAAAGTTACCATAGGAACCTGCAGAGCAGTCAAAAACACCATCAACCTACAGAAAGACTTTGTTTTTTAATACTACACCCTTTGAATCAAACATATCAGTTGTCAGTTATCAATCAACAACACCACAAGTTGTCATCGAAGGGTCAGAAGAATCACAAATTCCATTAAAAACAACACTCTTGCAACTGGTGTGCAAATGCATGAATGGGAGATTCCTCAAGACACAAGCAAGCAGCCATAAAAGCTACGAAGCAGCCACAGTAAAATTCACTATATTCTCTTCTCTCTTTCTCTTTTTTCTTCTCATTTTGTAATATCCTTAGAAGAAGGACTTAGTAGAAAATTTTGTAATATAACTTTGTCACACTCCCGCTCTTGCTCAGTATGAGCAAGGAATTGAGGTGGGGGAGATCTTGCAGGGGCTAGTCAGCTCTGTCGACTAGACCCCCCAGCTGAGTTGACTATAGTAGTTGGTTAAAGAAGTCGGTTGAATAGGCAAAAAGAGTCGACCAACATGAAAATTAATGTAACTGACTAGTAACTGTACAACACATATATATACATCATCATATATTAGAAATACAAAGGTTGTTTTTGCTTCATCTAATAAAATGCTTTGATGGTTCTCCCACTATTGTGTATGTCTATATGTATGCTTGTGTGATTCTATATATGATTCTATAACGTGTATTTCTCAATGTGAGGATCTAATAGAAACTTCTCATAATTTCTCCCTAACTACAATAGGGTGAAAGTATTTACATTCTTAATATATATTCTTAAGAAAGTCAAATATTATTGTCAAAAATATATTCCAAGGCTCAATTAAAGGGTTATGAAATTAATACCTTAGTTTCAATCAAGAGAAAAATGAAAGGTCTAAGTGAAGGCTCAAAGATAAGGTCAGTCATTATTTTAAATCCAAGTCATTTTTTTGTGAAAAATAATATATAAAGAGTTATGAGTGCTCCAAGTTAAATTTAAATTTAAAAATCGAAGGTTGTTTATTTTCACATGCAACTCTATGTAACTAATTTCATATTTGAAAATTGCTTCCTAGCGATCTAATAGTAAAAACCTAATTGTTATCATTGAACAAATTTACACTAGAATTATTGATTGAAAACATATGTAGTGGAAACACAAAAAGAAGAGATGAATCATCAATACATGTGACACAATTTCATTTATGTAATCTTGGTATCATTAGAAATGCTGAGGGAAAAACCATCCCTCCCAACGAATACAATATCACCAAAATATGAGGACAACCTTGTTCTCCAATAATTATACAAATCAGAAAACCAAACCTCAACAATATTATGGAAATCTCTTCTACCCACAAATTTGTTGTAGACCACCTGTACACCCTATTGACATTACCTTTCATCATGTATAGATTTGTACCTTCCTAGAAAATCAGATACATGATTCACCTTACTGGAAACCCGTGTACATACGCTTTTTTCTCTATTGAAAATTGCATGTGCCTTATATGTTATTCATACTCTTACAATCCATGTATATATGCACTTCATCCTCTTGTAAATAATGTATTTTAAGAAAAAATCTCTCTACACATGCGACCTTCTTTTCTTCCCTCTTCAAGGCCAGATTCGCCACCTTGCAGACTTTCCCTTTGTTGAGATCACCAATCCTCCTAGCACAAGTGAAGGCTTACTTATGCTAACTCCGTTATGCCACACTAATCATCTATTGTCACAATGAAAACTCTCCTTTATATAGGAGTCCAATGAGTGAGTTTAGGAGCTCTTCCTAAACTCAAAAATGAATTACAATATTTTATCCTCTTTGTGGGTGTGACACCCCCACACAAACCCACAAACCCTTCAACTTTTCCATGAGGCCCTAGCCTCATTTCTAGGTTGATTTCACTAAAACAAAAGTCAAAATTGGTGCCAACGAAAATTCCCATAGAATCTTAGAAGAAGAAAGATACAAAAAATCACAAATTTCAACAACAGATAAAAGACTGGCAACAACAAAATAACAATATTAAAATCACTCACAAAGAGAGACTGGAAATATTAGTAAAAAACTATTGTCAAAAAAGATGATGAAATTTCTCATTTGAGAAATCATAATAAAATTATACTTGCATAAATGAAGAATTTGAATAATGATAAGAAGGTGCAACAAAAATCCCAAACCATGGATAAGGGTATTAACATCGACACAATGAATGTGGAAAAACCTAATATTATTATTAATGAAGTTGTATAAGTGGAGGAGCTTCCAAAATATAAAATTATACATAAATCAACCTCAACAATAGGGATCAAGGACTTAAAATGTAATCACTCATTAAGGAGGTTAAGAACTTAAAGAAAGAAAATAATATCAAAGAGAAGTTGGAAAATGATGAGTCACAAGAAGAATTAATTTTTTTTTGTTCAAGAAATCAAAAGATTTGGTAAGAATAATCAATAATTTCTTAATGATGTTAAGAAGGTGAAAAGGAAATTACAAGAGTATGAATCAAAGAATAGGGATCAATATATTAACACAAAAATTGAAGAGGATACTATAAAAAAACTTGAATAACAAATTTTCAAGAAGGTTGAAGAATCTCTAAATAATAATGATGCAAAATTGGAAATGAAATCTAGAATTGAGGAAGGATGTAAGAATTTGATAAATGGGGTATTGTTTCATATTCAAAAGGAAAAATAAGACGAGATTCAAGAAGGTCACTAGAAGGTACTATTGGGGATTGTGTGTACCCTGATATGAAACAAAAAAACAATATTCTAGATAATCAAAGAGGAAAAAAATATTTCAAAGATCAAGAGAGGTGGTGTCTAAAGACACTGTTACAACACTTAAGCATAGTACATTGTGATTAGAACATCAAAATGAAAATTGAACATCTTGTACAACAAAAAGAATCACTTGATGTTAATGAACCACGGTGTATGCTATTTATAGCTTCAAGATCTAACCAACTTCCTTGAAATCGGGAGGATATTGTCAACATATATATGTCGGTTGTTAGAGTTGACTCCATAAAATCCACGTTGTCTAGTTGAATCGGCAAGGATGATCAACCTGATCATCCATGCATCCAAATCATATTTGATTGCTTGGTTGGTTGATCCACTGACCAATTGTCTTCGACTGTTGGTCGATAGACCAATCCACATAATTATTGAATACTCTAACGACTAATGTAGATATCCGGTTGATTGTCTAACCAACTGTTTCTAGATGTAGTTCAACCGGCCAACTGACTGATTCTGGGAGAAGTGTGATGAACCATCAAAACTTGATGTTCCAACACCCCCCCTTCACCACATGGATCTAGATATTCAGGAGGTGAAGTAATGTCAGCATGACACCCCCCCATAATTGCATCTTACTAAATGCCAAGAATCATACGGAGCATGATAAATCGATGTTTAGATAAATGCTTAGTAAATATATTAGAACCATGATCATTTGTTCTGCAATATTGAAGAGAGACGGTGTTCTCATGAACCAACTATCTCAAATAGTGAGCATGGAGATCAACATTCTTGATCTTACTATGGGAAACAAAATTGTCAATAACTTGTATGGCACTATGATTGTAATAGTAGATCGTAGTTGAGGTCTAAATAGAAAAACCAAGTTCATCCAGAAGTTGGCATATCTAGAATGCCTATATACTTGCCTGAATGACACCACGATATTATTCTTATGTAGTCAATAAGGATACTACCTTGTGTTTATTGCATGACCAAACCAGTGGTCCAGTACTGAAGAGAAATGAATAGACAAGAGTGGACTTCCAATCATTATTGTCACTAGACCAATCAGAGTCTATGAAGCTAACCAGTGAATCTGAACTTCAATAATACTTGATACCAAAATGAGTGGTACCCTTGAGATAGAAGACAATTCGTTCGATTGATTTCTGGTGGATTTATCTAAGGTCCTACATAAACTGAGAAACCACACTAACAAAAAAATAAATTCCAGGTCAACTATGAGTGAGATAAATAAGACTTCCAACCAGATGTCGATAAAGTGAAGCATCGACTTTGGGAGTTTGAAAAGTTTTTGTGAGATTTACTCCAAACTGAAAAGGAGTAGAATAGGGCTAACAATATGTCATCTTAAAACGTGTCAAAAGATATGTTACATATTTAGACTGAGAAATGAAAAAATCATCACACAGTGGTAATACTTGAAGACCCAAAAAATAATTCAGAGTACCAATATCTATCATGTCAAAGGAGTCAACAAGTTGTTTCTTCAATCTAATAATGAGATTAGTGTTATTGACAGTAATGAAAAGGTCATCAACATATACAACAATAATCAAAGTTTCTCCATTGGTATGGAGTACATACAAGCTATGATCGGATTCAAAACATTTGAAACCAAGTCTAAGAAAGAAGCTATTAATCTTAGCATACCAAGCTTAGGGAGCTTACTTCAAACCATAAAGGGACTTATTGAGTCGAAAAACCAAGTGAGAATATGTCATAAAACTAGGAGGTTGTTCCATTAAAATTTAATTTAAAATATGTCTCAATGAATAAAATCACTCTTCACGTCCATCTAATGGATTTTACATCCAAAATAAGTAGCAAGGGAAAGAATCAGTTGAATAGAGTTCATGTTTCCAGCATGGGAAAATGTTTCAGTATAGTCAATACCTTCTTGTTGATAAAATCCCTTTGCAACCAAGCAATATTTATGTCACTCCAAAACTCCTTCAGAGGTAAATTTGGTTTAGTAAACCCGTCGACACTTCACAACATTCTTTTCTTGCAATCACGCAATTAATTCCGAAGAATGATTCTTTGATAAAGAATTAATTTCTATCTGCATAGTATGTTCCCATCTAGGTCGACCTAGGGCATATAAGTAGGAAATAGGGTTAGAATTTTTAAGAACACAAGTAAAAAATGAAACTATGGCATGTTTCTTCTCACTTTGAGCTTGTCGTCTAGAGAAAATATCATCAACGTTAGGTCCAACAACTTCAATTTTCTTGGAAGCCCATATAGGTAGACAAGAAAGAGGTGGAATATTGTTCACTACAGAAGGTCGATCAAAAGTCGAATCAATTTTAGTTGATGGAGATGATGAAATAGTTGAAATAAATGTTGGAACATCAAGCATTGATGGTTCATCAAACCTCTCTTGCATTCAGTTGGTCAGGCAATCAACCTACATCTAAAAATAGTCGGTTGACCGATCGACAAGATCTCTACATTAGTTAATCAATTAATCGACATGTATATCGATTGGACAATCAATCAATAGTTTAAGATAGTTGGGAGGTGGATTGACCATCCTATAAATCGACTACAATTTGGACACATGGATGGTAGGGTCGAGCATACTTGTCCAACCGACTAGATAGCACGAATTTTATGGAGTCAACTCTAACAATCGATAGTTATATATGGGCAAGATATTCGCGATTAAAAGGAAAGTGGTGATACCTTGAGACTATAAATAGCATACCCCTTGGGTCATTATTATCAATTGAATGAAGCACATGTAGATCATGTGAATCTACATGTGCAATATGCATTGTGATGTTTTAATCATAGTGTGATCTACTTAAGTTTTGTAATAGTGTCTTTAGACACCACCTTTGTCTTCAAAAAAATTCTCCCATCTTCAATTATCTGTAGAATTGTCTATCTGTTTTGTAATAGTTTCTAGATATCAAAGAAGACTTTGAATATTGATCCTATTATTCTAAATGGATCAAATTAAACAGTGTGGGCACCAAACATGGAGACTGTGCTAAATAGTAAAGGACTATTGCAGTATACAAAGACTATGATGTTGGTTGTGGAGTCTGATTATCTTCCTAATTAAAAGGTCTTTCTTTTTATCCATGTTTATACCCCATGAAGATTGTACACCATGGAAGACTATACACCCGTCCATACAGGGGGGTTGCAAGGGGGGATTCCCCCCTTGCAAGGTCTGAGGGTCTCATCCCCTCAATGGGGGTTCAAGGGTGATGCCCCCTAAGGAAATTGTTTCTTGTAAATGTATATTGTAATTTCATAGTAAATCTGGACCGTTCATTATAAGGTCGCATATCTGATGGTAGAAGTTATGTTAGGGTTTTTTTCCTTAGAAGGAAACCCTCTTTTATGAGGGAAGTGTATTGGAGCTATGCATCATTGTGAATATTTTATTCTGAGAGAGGAGACTGTGAGATAAATAATAGGTAGTTACAACGGGTGTGTTGTATATTGTATCCCTTCATTTGTTGGATAATAATAAAGGAAGTACCTACAAATTTCTCTGGTGGACGTATCCCACACTGGGTGAACCACATATATGTTTGTCTCTATTGTATTATGTATATTTTGTGTTTTATTTATGAATTTGTCTTATTTTATTTCTCCTCGATCCTATTTTTTCTAACAACTGGTATCAAAACGAAAGGTAAATCATAGGAAAAGAGGGTTCTTGGTTCTAGTGGGAGCAATGATAGAAGATGGAAAGTTTAGGGTCGAGAAATTTAACGTCCAAAACTAACAGTTATGGAAGATGCATATGGAAGATTATTTATATCAGAAGGATCTATTCCTACAATTGGCTGGAATAGAAAATAATCTGATGGCCATGAAGGAAAAAGAATGGGAGTTTCTTGATAGAAAGGCACTAGGAATGATACGGTTGAGCCTGGAAATGTTGGTGGATTTCAATATTTCAAAAGAAAAGACAATGAAGGAGTTGATGGACGCATTGGCTAAACTGTATGAAAAAACCTCAGTGTCCAATAAGGTATTTCTAATGAAGATATTGTTTAATATGAATATTTCATAAGGTGGGTCTATTTCATATCATTTAAATGAATTTAATATGGTTACTAATCAACTAATCTCTGTAAAAGTGGACTTTGATGATGAGGTCAGGGCTCTTCTAATATTGTGCTCATTGCCAGAAAGTTGGAATGGCTTGGTCATGGATGTAAGTAACTTTGTATTTGGTTCAAACACTTTAAAATTTGATGATGTTGTTGATTTTATCCTTAGCGAGGAAATGTGATGGAAAAACACAGGTGAGACATCATGTAATGCATTAAACATGGAGAATAGGGGAAGACAAAAGGATTGAGGAAAGGGCTCAAGGAACTATGGTAATTCTAGGAAGAGTGGATCCAACTCAAGATTGGGAAATATAGAGTGTTGTAATTGTGGGAAAAAAGGACATTTGAAGAAATACTGCAAATCTCCAAAGAAACAAAGAGATGGACGACATGAGAAAAATCAGGAAGTAAATGTAACAGGTGAAGGGTTACAAGATGATTTGATTATTTCTATAGATAATATTTATGAGTCTTGGGTAGTAGATTCATGGGCTTCATTTCATGCCACACCCCATAGGAAATATTTTATATATTACGTTCAAGGTGATTTTTGACAGGTTCATTTGGGTGATGATGCACCATGCAAAATTGTTGGAATGGGAAAAGTACAAATAAAGCAAAAGAATGGAAACCAATGGTTGTTGAAAGAGGTAAGACATGTTCCAGATCTAAGAAAAATTCTAATTTTAATAGGGTATTTGGAAAGTGAAGGTTGTATATCTATATTCATAGATAAGACATGGAAGGTCACCAAAGGATCACTGGTGATAGAAAAATGATAGAAGGTAGGTACATTGTATTTATGTACTAGTAATACTAACTCTTCTATCTCTTTATATTCTACAGGAGTGGATACAAAACTATGGCATCATAGGCTTGGACACATGAGTGAGAAGGGGAAGAAAATACTTCATAAAAGAAATGTGTTTCCAGATATTAAATAAACTGATTTGGATTTTTGTGAGCATTGTGTTTATGGAAAACAAAAGAGAGTCAGATTTCTCAAAGTTTGAAAAGAAAAGAAGAGTGAAAGGTTAGATCGTGTGCATACAAATGCATGGGGACCAGCTCAGGTATCATATCTTAGTGGCTCTCGTTATTATGTTACTTTTATTGATGATGCAACTAGAAAAACTTGGGTTTATTACATTCGACAAAAATCTTATGTTTTTGATACTTTTAAGAAATGGAAATATTTGGTTGAGAATGAGATAGGAAAAAGGTTGAAGTGTCTCAAATCAGACAATGGAGGTGAATATTGTAGTAAGGAGTTTGATGATTATTGTTCTTACCATGGGATTCGTAGAGAGAAAAAAGTTCCAGGAACACCACAAGAAAATGGTATGTTAGAAAGGATGAACGGGACAATCATAGAGCGTGCAAGGAGTATGAGATTGCATGTTGGTTTTCCCTTACATTTATTGGAAGACGTTGTAGATATTGATGTTTACTTAATAAACTGAGGACCTTCAAGCTCTTTGGATGGTGGAATTCCAGAGGAGGCATGGATAGGTAAAAAGGTAAACTATTATTTTTTGAAGACTTTTGGTTGTGAAACATTTTTCCATATTGATAAATAAAATAGTGTTGGATTATTGAGAGGGGGGGTGAATCAATAATAGAGAAATCTAATCCTTTTTAACCATATAATCCAAGTTTTATATCAATGTAGAATTATCATCCAATAATTGTAGAGTAAATAAGCAATGAACAAATGAACAATCATACACATACACAGTACACCAATGTTTTACATGGAAACCCAAAGTGGGAGAAAACCACAGAATGCTTTTTCTTATATGTCTTAAAGAATTACATTCATTGGAAGCACCAAATTCCTTTGTTTTCTAGCTGCAACTGGAAGGAGGCTTCAACCCCCTAGTTTCTTAGGCTACAACCTGAGGGAATCTCCAACTCCTCAATTCTCTGGATACAACGAGAAGGAGGCTACAACCTCCTATGTTCTACAACTACAACTGGAAGGTGTCTGCAACCACCTGTCCTTGCCCCGTCCAACCACCCTAATGTAGAGGTAGAATGATGAAACCAATGTCACACTATCACTGTGAGATATACCACTGTACAACTATATCAACCTATACCATTGACCTACATCCAACCCGTACAATTTCCCCATAATCAATCTATACATGAACTGAACATGTATCAACAAAAATACAACAGGTACACGACCTGTAGTGCTGCAGCACGTGTATGTATGTGCCCTATCTTTTATGCAGCCCATGTATGTACGCGACCAAAATGTTATCCAGCCTATGTATGCGCTCTGAAAGCTAGGGTTTCCTTTCTCTTGAAAACTTCCAACCCTCTGTAACTTCTTTCACATAGATCTATAACCTACCACTGTATCCAGACTATAACTATGCCCTGTGCATGCATCCTCATACATAACCTTTACCCAAAGAATATATATCTCTCTCTATTCATGTGCCATATAGGTGTGTGTAATCATGAACAAGTATAATAACCCTCACATGATCTATTCATCAAACCCTTTCTGATATTTAGCCTCTCAATACATCAACCACTTCACAAATACAAGCTCTCAACCATGTAGCACAAACTCTTAGCCATATGCCAAGAAATACAAGATGTGCCTCAACAAGAAGTATCAATGATAAATATACCATCACTATATTTTTGTAGATCTGACTTATGTAGAATATCCCATGCAACCACTAGTCTCTCTAGGGAGAATCCTCAAGTCTCCATAACTATTTCTCGTGCATACATCAAAATCCAACTATTCATAGAAATAAGACATACCTTTTGAAACAATGGATATATCTAATGTATATAAGCACTGTAGACCTTCCTAGGAGCTTGATCTTAGAATCTAGAACCTCTGCATATTCATGTTCTCAAGTTTCCATGGCTTTACCAACATGTACGCACCCTAATACATTGTCAGCCCATGTACATACGCACCCTTATACATTGTCATCCTGCATACACCTCAGTATGTACACACCCTAATACATGGTCAACCCGTGTATGCCTCAGTATGTACACACCCTAATACACTTTCAACCCATGTACGCCTCAGAAAATAAGGTTTTTTAGTATTCATTGTAATTTCAAGAATTTCATCATCAACCCTTCTTACTACCTTAGAATTTCGCAACTTCAGATGTATCAATGAGTACTTGCAACAAGCCTTACACAACAAAAGATATTCAATGTGTTCAGGTGAAATTAAATGAGAAATCTTTCCCTCTTATTTATACTTTCATGTAGTATTCCACTTTCCTTATTTTATGGAGTTCTCCATTAACTTTATTATTTAAATAATTTCTTTTGTAAACACTTTGAATTTTGGGGCCTTCTAGATGACTCGTGAGGGTTCTCCAACTTCACATGGACATAACTCTCTAACCATGAGGAGTTATGTGGCATTCCACATACCACCAGAAATAGAATGACAAGAACTATCCATCTAGGATAGTTTCACTGATAAATTCACTGACCTTCATCTCATTATTCCACAATTAAGAATGGGTTCTCTAACCATACTTCTAGGATAACTCAATCCGAAAGCATCTTCCCATGATGGATTTCACCATAAGGGGACCACTTTGGATTTCATCCATTTGTACTTCTTATCAACCATGACAAGAAAATAATGAGTCATCTTTACATCAAACAAACTTAGATCCATTACCCAAACCTTTGTGCTACTAGAATTTGCTACCAGAATTTCTTCAAGGGTTGATGTCAATGACAACCAACCTTAATAAAAAATATCCCCCTTTGGCATTGATGACAACACTCCGATGCAATATTGAAATCATGTCATGAAATACTGAAGTCATATCACTCATGCTCCCCTTGGAACCATGCCTTTGTCCTCTGCATTTCTGTGACCTTTTCTCCCCCTGGAATCATGCCTCTGTCCTCTACATCTAATAAATCTCTCCCCCTTTGTCATCAATGGAAAAGTTATCTCTCCATCTGGGGATACTCCCCCTAACTGAACTATCCTCTTTATAGTGTTTCCGTGTGTACATCTAAGACATATAATATAAGCATTCAAAATCATTCATTTTGGAGTAGAAATAAATCAAAGTCTCTGGTGAAGATACTCAAAGGCTTCCTGTGGAAGTGGTTTTGTAAAGATGTCTGTCACTTGTTCTTTTGTGCCCACATACTCAACTCTGATGTTCTTTTCTGCAACATGTTCCCGTAGAAAGTGATACTTGATTGGAATGTGCTTTGTCTTGGAGTGCATCACCAATTTCTTTGAGATACTGATGACACTTGCATTATCAAAATAGATTGGAATGGGCTCATAATACTCAACATGTATATCTGTTAGAGTTTGTTTCATCCAAAGAACCTGTGTACAACATGTTGTTGTTACAATATATTCTACCTCGGTTGCACATACAGATATTGATGATTGTTTCTTGCTTATCCATGATACTAAACACTCACCCAAGTAGAACGTTGATCCACTGGTGCTTCGTCGATCATCAATACAAATTGACCAATATGCATCTTTGTAGGCAATAAGTGATAGATCCTTTCCTTTTGGATACCACAATCCAAACTCTTTTGTTCCTTTGAAATATATGAAAATCCTCTTCACTGCTAATACATGTGATTCCTTTGATGCTGCTTGAAATTGTGCCACCTGTCCAACTTCCTGCATTACATCTGGTCTGAATGTTGTCACATATAGTAGGCTTACGATCATTGAATTGTATTGCCTATGATTTGTAGACTTTGAATCATCATCTTTTATCAACTTACAACTGGTTTGCATGGGGGTGATAACTGGTTTGCAATCTTCCATTCCGAACCTCTTTAGAATTTCTCTGATATACCTAGTTTGAGAAATAAAAATTCCTCGATTGCTTTGATGTATCTGAAGTCCTAGAAAGAAGGATATTTCTCTGAGTAATGACATTTCAAATTCATTCTGCATATCCTTTGCAAATTTTTGGCTTAACTTGTCATCATCACTACCAAAAATAATATCATCAACATAAACTTCAATTAATAAAATACTACCTTGACTTACCTCTATGTAGATGTTGTTGTCTGCACTTCCTTTTCTGAACCCTGCCTGATGTAGATATTTATCCAGTCTAGAGTACCATGCTCTAGGAGCCTGTTTTAGACCATACAAGGCCTTCTTTAATTTACACACATAATTTGCATTCTCTAACAACTGAAATCCTTCTGGTTGTTCAATGCAGACTTCTTCTTCAAGTTCCCCATTCAGAAAAGATGATTTTATGTCCATCTGATACACTTTAATATTTTTGGAGCATGCATAAGCTAAAAGAAATCGGATTTCTTCCATTCTGGCAACTGGGGAAAATGTCTCTTCAAATTTGATTCTTTCAACCTATGCATATCCTTTGCATACCAATCTAGCTTTGTTCCTTGTAACCTGTCCATATTCATTCAATTTATTCCTATATACCCACTTTGTCTCAATCACGTTCTTATCCTTTGGTCTTGGAACCAATTCTCAAGTGTCATTTTTTTCTATTTGATCCAATTCTTCATCCATGGCCTTATTCCAAAATTCATCCTTGCTTGCCTCTTAAAAATAGTTTGGTTCAAACATAGATGAGAGTGTTAGGTGCATTTGTTTAGGTGAACACATTCTTCTTCTAGTCTCAACTCTTGCATCTTTGTTTCTGATAATCTGATCTGAAGGATGATTCTTTTGTACTCATCTGCTAGGTGTCTTTGGAGGCACTTGATGAACTTTCTCTTATGCTTCTATCGGATCCTCTTCATCTTCCCCTTATTTTTCATCTTCTGCTTCTTCTTCATAAATTTGTTTCATTGATTCATTTTTTTCTTCCTTTAATTCTTGTCTACCTATTTCATCAATTGTTATGTTGATGCTTTCCACAACTTTTTTCAATATCAAGCTGTAACACTTGTATTCTTTCCTTGTACTTGAGTAGCGAACAAGTACTCCTCTGTCCACACGAGAGTCAAAATTTCCCATTCTTCCATCTTCTCGTTTGATGTAGCATTTGCTTCCAAAAACTATGAAGTGCTTCACATTTGTTGGTCTTCCTTTCCATAGCTCATAGGGAGTTTTTTCAATGTTGTTTCTGAGCATTACTTTGTTTTGAATGTGAACTGTTGTATGCATTGCCTGTGTCCAAAACATATCTGTCAATTTGGAATCCATTAACATTGTTCGAGCCATTTCCTGTACTATCATGTTCTTTCTTTCAACAACTCCATTATGTTGAGGTGTCCTAGCAACGGAGAATTGGCTTTTTATTCGATGGCTGTTGCAGTAGTCCATAAATTACTTTGAAGTGAACTCTCCTCCATTATCAGATCTCAAGAATTTGGTTTTTTAATCCATTTCATTTTCAACGATTTCCTTGTAGATATTGAAGTTTTTTAAAACTTCTGACTTCTTCTTGAGAAAGAAAACTGGAGTCATTCTTGTATAATCATCAACTAATAACATAAAGTATTTCTCACCTTTTAAACCCTTTGTTGTATTTGGTCCAACTATATCAGTATGCACAATTTCGAGTGGTCTTGTCATTGAATATTTCTTTCATTTGAACCCAGTCTTTGTTTGCTTTCCTTGTTGACAATGATTGCATAAAGTGTTGGTTGGTTTCATGATCTGGTGCATTTATCTAACTGCTTCTCTTTTGCTGAATTTGACAAGGTTATCAAAATGTATGTGACCCATTCTTCTATTCCATAGCCAACTTTTATCTTCCTTTCTTAGACAACACTTTTAATTTCCAAATTCACTTAACACATATATATTTCTTGAAGTTCTCGCAGCTATAACAATCAATTTTCCCGGACCTTCTTTTCTTATCTCACACTTTTGTGAATCGAAAGTAACTTTATGACCTTGGTCACACATTAGACTCACACTTAGAATATTATGTTTCATATCTTCTACTAGTAGAACATTTTCTACCTTTGTATTTGTGTTCCCAATTTTGACTGTGCCTTTTCCAATGATTTTAGCTGAATCATCATTTTTGAAGGAGACCAAATATCAATATAGCATAGAAAACCCTC
This sequence comes from Picea glauca, assembly GCA_000966675.3. Lineage (NCBI taxonomy): Eukaryota > Viridiplantae > Streptophyta > Pinopsida > Pinales > Pinaceae > Picea > Picea glauca. Next base: position 478,003 of record JZKD02S2109114.1, read on the forward strand.
ATAAAAAGTACTCAACGCCTTGGAAAAAAGATAATTTCAGATAATAAGCCTCTTCGAGGGGGCAACCTCCTTTTACCCCAATTAAAATGTTCAAGTACAAGATGATTCAAAATGAAAATGTCTCCTTGGTATATATAGGAGAC
>JZKD02S2109115.1:0-15850 GCA_000966675.3 Picea glauca
AGGATAACTGTGAAGTCAACAACTGTTGAGCTCCTCAGCATGAACTTAGGGTGAGATTGAGGAAACTTCGGCCCTAAAATCTCTCACAGCATCAGATTTAGTGGACAAGCGATCGTCTGAACTGAACTGGAAAACTTATGTAGTGCATCACTGCTGGACTTTTCAAATTTAGAAACCATTACCAAGGATCATAAGTGCAAGATCTTTTGAAATCATTTCAACCAACTTCAGGCACTGAAAACAAGGGTTAAGGTATCAGTCGTGGAAATCATGACTTGGAGTGGGTGCATGATAATCGTGATAGGCACTATGGAAATGCCTGCTGAGTGGGCAACGTTCTCCAAATCAAAAAAATATTGGATAGGTGAGTGGGGATGATGAGGTATGCATGAGAGGTCATGAGTGATGAGAGAGGTGTGTCACATTAGCCTAGTCATGGGAGGTGTCAACCTAGGGATGAATCACGAGAGGGGACAAAAAGAATAGACCATGAGATCATAAGGGTTTAAGGACCAAAAATTGAATTTTGGATCAACACATGAGCTATGAATCAAAGGTTTAGTCATCCTAAGGGGTCCTATCATAATTAACATTTAATGGATGAGAAATTCATTTTAAAGAGAAATAAGAATCTAAGGTTTTTTTTATTTTTCTTTTTTAACAAAAACAAACTAAGTGACCCAAGGCGACTTAGTGTGATAACATTCCCTTTTCTGTCTATTCAGCCCCTTCCCTTCTATATTTGGTCCTTTTCTTATTTTATCCAGCTTCCAAATTGATTTATCGTTCCACTAGATTCTGAGGTCAATCATCCCTGCAACTTTTTGTGGCACAAAAAATTAGCATGCCTATAACAAGAGAAATTTGTAATCTCTTCGCTAAATAAAAATTGCTAATCACAATTCAAATCGTTGACTTTAGACAATCATACATATCATTAATACTTCAAAGTTCGTGAGTGTTGGACACAATTAGGGTATAAATCTCCTGAAGGTCAAATTCATGAAGAAGTTAATATCCTATTACTCACTTTTATGTTTTACTTTATCATGTTTTAAACCTTGAATTAGCCTTTAAGTACTTTGGCATTTTGACGTTCGTGAGTTCTGTGAACTCAATATTTGTCAAAACTCTGAAAGGAAATCTCACTGAGTGACATGGCAGAGATGACGTGACAAAAAAAGAGAGGTGACACGTATCCATGACTTCTCCATAAGTCCTTCAGGATTTCAGGAACTCAGGGTTTTGGAATGTAACAGGATGGAAATCTCCCGAAGTCTGAAACTTTGAAGTGGTTAATTAACATTTAATCATGATTAACCTCAGTTATTAAAATCTTTAAAACACATTTTACTTTTTATAATTTTCATTACTTCGGCTCTTTGAAACTTTGGGGGTTTGTGAACTCACTCTTTGTTATAACTCCTAAAGGGAGATCTCACGAAGTGACGTGGCAGAGATGATGTGGCATAGATGATGTCATTCTTGATGACATGTCAAGAAAATAAAGGTTCCATGTGTCACTTGGAAATGTGTGAATCATCCGACGTAAATGTCAAAAGTAAGTGCCATGTGTCAACCCAAACTAAGAAACACATGTCCCATGAGTCACGAGTGGTTATCTTTGGGTTTTGAAAATTCATATTTTTTATTGTTTAGACTTATTGAAACATCCGAAGCGCAAAGCTCCGAAGTGACCATTAGAGATTTACCTCTTTAAAATTCAGGAGACTCCATAACTCTGGATTTATTAGGATCATTCGATCAAAAGGGAAAACTCATCAACGACAGATATCATGTGTGCATTATTATTAACTAACCATCAATGAATTTGATTTAAAATTAAAAGGTCATTTTCTAAGTTTTTGCTTTCTTTGGGTAAAAAATTATTTTTTATGAAGTGAAAAATATAAATCTCAAAAGTTCAGAATTATATGTGTTCCAACACCACCTATAAGATAAGACTTAGGTGTAATTATTGAGAATTTAATTTTGGTTAATAGGTCATGTACATCATTAAGAAGATGTTACTTCCTCGGGTCTAGGGAATCCTCTCTCTCCTCCACCCATATAAACTACTATGACATCCTCACCTCTGATTATGGATTTGAAAGACAACAATTTGGTATTGTACTGCCCCATGTCTTTTTATAGTTAGTCAAGACTGGTGAACCTAGAATGAACTGATCCATACTTTAGATTGATATTTTTGGAATGGTCTTTTACTATGGCATCAGATGCAATATCTATTCTCTCATATACTTATGTATTTATGCATTATGCATTATGCATTATTATGTTTCTGCATATGTTTAGTTATGTGTTTATTATCATGATGGGGTTATTTCATGATATTTGGAAAATCCATAATATGATGTGTTGAAAAGAGTTTTTATAGAGTATTACATAATTCACATATAATGATGAATAACATAAGTAGGATCCATTGTTTCACTTAGTTTCATTAAGATTATATAGGTGCATAGTGCACAGTTTGAAGAAATTTCAACATTAGCACTATTCTCTGCTCACCATGTGGCATTGGTGGATGACATTGGTGATGGGCGAGTTGGAAGATATTCCATGACATTTCAAGAGAGTTTCGACAAAGATTCTATATATGGGAATGAGGAATGATGATAATGAGATGGCATGATGAACATTGATGCAAACGTGGATGATCTCAAAGATTATGCAAGGACATCAGGCATCCTTGAGTCTTGAAACCCTTGCAGACAGTCAAGGCATGTGTCTACTCTAACCATGTCAAATTTTTACACATATAGGTGTAGTTTGAAGAAATTTCAACGTTCACCCCATTCACTAGTCATCGTGCGGTGTCGATGGATGACATTGGAGATGGGCATGTTGGTTGAAGACATTCCATGACATTTAGAGAGATTTTCAACAATGATTCTATAGATGGTAGTGATGACAAATCATGACAATGAGACTACATAATAAACGTTGATGCAAACATGGACTATCTCAAAGATTATGTGAGGATGTCAAGAAATATCCTTCAATCATAAGACCCTCCCATACCGTCAAGGCATGTGTCTAGTCTAACCATGTCAAATTTTGATGCATGCAATAACATTTTGAAGAAATTTCAACATTGGCCCCATTCATTTCTCATCGTGCGTCATTGGTGGATGGAATTGGTGATGGGAGTATTGGAATACGTTCCATGAAATTTCAAGAGATTTTCGACAAACATTTTGTAGATGTGAATGACGAATGATGATAATGAGACTGCATGATGAACATTGATCAAAACAAGGATGATGTCAAATATTATGCGGGGACATCATGCATCCTTGAGTCTTGAAACCATCGCATACCTTCAAGCCATGTTTCTAGTCTAACCATGTCAAATTTCAACACATACAGGAATAGCTTGAAGAAATTTCAACATTGGCCACAGTCACTGCTCACTGTGTGACATCGGTGGATGACATTGGTGATGGGCGTGTTGGAAGACGTTCCATGAAATTTCAAGAGAGTTATAACAAATCTATAAATCCCCTAAACCCTAATCCATTGACCCTTAAACCCTTAAGCCCTCAACCTTAGTTAATCACTAATCCCTTAACACAAAAGCACTAAATCCCCTAACCCCTAAGCCATCAACCCTTAAACACTTAAACCCTAATCCATAAACCCCTGCCCTAAGAACTTAAACATTAATCCCCTAGCCCATAATCCCTAATCTATTAACCATTAAACTACCTAACCCGTAAGTGTCAAATCCCTTAGCTCTTGACCCTTAATCCCTTAAACCCTAACCCCTAATCCCTTAACCCTTAATCCTTGTACCCAAAATCCCTAAATACCATAATCCTCAAAGCCCCTATCCACTTAACCCCTAACACTTCAACCCTAACTATTTAGGTACATCTGGCATTATTTCTGGCTCTATTTACGACATTATTAGCACCTAATTTAACACCTACATGTTTTGGTCGTCGTAAAAAATGTCAAAAATAGTGCCATATTGATAAATAGTTTCGAAGTTTTCAAAAAATTAGAGAAAAATGCACTAAAACAATCTTTGGAAGAAAAAAAGGGAGCAAATTACAGGGATTTGTTATAGTGCACTACAACAAAACAGGCCATTAGTGCCTAGAATAGCGTCAAGATTTAGTTTTTTTGAGTGCATGAATTTGGCTCAATAGCCAGTGAAAAACCCGGCACCAAATGGCGTTTTCAGTTGGGCATCAGAATTAGCACCTAGATTAGCATCAGATTTACCATCGGATTTAGCATTGGATTTAGCGCCTAGAATTCTAGCATCAAGTTTTTCTTCCTTATGTACATCTAGTTTTTCTCCCAATCACGCTTCATGTTTTTCTTCTGGTATAGCATAAAAAATAGCTTATGGTTTGGATTCCAAATTTATGCCAACCTTTGCTTCCATTATTACAATTTTTCTTTCTTCTAAAATGGCTTCCATGATTGCATCTTTTGTTGCTTCTAAAATTTCTTCCATTTTTACTTCTTTGTTTTCTACCTGAATTGCTTATTTTGTTGCTTCCCAGGTAGTGCCAAGCTTTTCTTCCAATATTTCTTCTAGTTTGGCTTCCATTGTTTCTTCCTATTGGTCTTCGATAAATTCTTATTTTTTTCTTCTGAAGTGCCACCAATTTTTTCTTCTTAATTGGAACTGAATTTTGCTTCCATAATTGCTTCCTTGTTAGCTCCATTTTTTTTTCATTTTAGTTCCAAGGTATGCTTCCTTTTTAGCGCCTGGTTTTGCTTCTTTTTTAGATCCAAGGTTTCCTTCCTTTTAGTGTTGGGATTTTTTTCTTAACTAGCATCTAGTTTTGCTTCTTGTTAAGAAACCAATTTAACTTCCTAATTGGATCCAAAAATAGCTCCAAGTATGGCTTCCAATTTAATGTCGAGTTTTACTTCCATTTTAGAGCCACATTTTGTTTCCATTTTAACAACTCATGTTGCTTCCTTTATAGCTTCCATTTATTAATTTAATATTGTTTATTTCAATTTAATTAGTTAAATATATCATGCCTCTTAAAAAACTTATATTAGTATAGAATAAGTCATATTTCATTTGAAGTATTTTATAGGATAGCATTTATAAATAATTTGTAGGGAAACAGATATCAATACAAACTAATGATATCATTATACTTATTAAATCTCCATCAAAATAAAATCTACAACATAAAGTATATACAAAATAACAAGATAATGATTATAACATGATCATCATCTATAATTAAAACAAGTGAGTCAAATATACCAATATTAGATAAGTATCATGCCAAACAACTTATATCTTTAAAAAAAATAAACAGATATCTCATTTGAAAAGTATATCATAACATTCTTGGAGATCTTAAAAAAACCAGATATCATATTTCAAATTTATGTGATATCATTCATGAATAAATTTAATTGAATTTGACAACATCCATCCTGAGTAGTAAAGTAAAATCATCATACATAATAAATATCCATTCAAAAATCATCAACCACTTCCAATTGTTAAAATATTCAATGTGCTTGTTTTACCATAGACAATATCACAATATTGTCACCCAACCATAGGCATGTAGCCACCCCTGACCACCATAACCTTTGCTAGATAGAATGATTCCAGAAGGAGCACTAGAACCAACAGATAACTAAGAGAGCTCATCTTTCTCCAAAGATAGCTCACCAAATAGAAAGTCCCAAAGCCACAGAATAAGACCAATACTTAGTTGTAGCTGCTACAGTTGCACTACTCTCTCAAAATTGCACCATACTTAGCAAGAAAACTACCAAGAATATCACCAAGAATATCACCAAGAGTTTCACCGAGCACCACCAAGAACCACCCTAGAAGATGTGCTTTCCTTGTATACCACTGCAGCTCCAAACTTGCACTATACTGGTTGAGACAGTGAGTGTGGTGAGTGTACAAATGAGCCAATTCGTCCTCTATTTATATTAATATGTCCATTCACATTTCTGGCTGGGCTAACCTGACTTTCTGGTAATTATATTCTAATATTACTCATTATGCTAGGGGGGCTTGTCTTCTAGGTTTTTCACACACCTGTTTAGGTTTTCTCTTACTTCCGAAATATTCTATTCTAGCCAACGGTTACACATGGAGGTTAATACCTCCCGCAAATACCATAACATAAACACTCCCTTCTAGCTAGGGATTTATTAATGGTAATGGTATTGAGCACAAACAGATATTATAGCCACACTGGCTATCTCATGATCACACAAATCAAACCACAAGAAACATCATCACTATTGATATCATCAAATAGCATCAACTACATCATCTCTCAAGGCCATACTCCATATGAGTAATTGGGCATGATTTTGAATACATCACTCATTCAACAGATTGATACAAGTACCATTCTTCTAATCTAGGCATATGCCCTAGAAGAATGACTACCCCAACAGATGTTGAATGTCTTCAATTGCTCCAAGAACCATCCTCTCCACTACATCATCTCTAAGTTGTATGATCATATCTAAGTTGTACTAGTATGATGCTCTGCATCATATCTAAGTTGTACTAGCATGATCATATCTAGCATGATTTGGAGTACCATCTACATCATCTTTAAGTCGTACTATCATGGTGTCAATGCATCATCGCTAAGTTGTACTTGCATGATGTAGATCAATGCCACTGCATCATCTCACTACTCATCTAGCTAGAAAACATCTCCAACACTAGTGGTAGTCTCCATGGAAATCAGAATAATGTCATCCAATAGAACACAATTGTGTCTATCCATAGTAGTACACAACTAGTTTCCAGTGGTACACAACCACTCCTAATAGCACACAACTACTAACTGTTAAAATATTGTGTAACTGCAAATAATATTCTTAACCCCTTTTGTGGATAAGGCAAAAGATAATATATATATATTGACAAGTCGACCCTATTATGCCCAGACAAGACAAATGTAAATTAAAAGGTAAAGTGGATAGGTCGGCCCTAACCTAATTATTGGGGGGACACAACTTGTATTTATAGGAGGCACCTCATTTGTACACACACTCATCAAGCTCTCTCTATCGAGTGCGCAAGTCTGAGAATGACGTAGCTACATGGAGAAGTGACGCAACTACAAAGAAGATTATCTCAGTAAAGGGTTTTGGTCATCTTGGTCAAGGACTATCTTGGTCTAAGTGGTGCCCTACTCTGGTCTGGTTAGGGTTTCTGGTGGATCTTATATTTAGTGATATCTCTCTTGTGAGAGACATTGTACTTGGTTATTGAATCTATATTAAAGAAGTTTTTCTAGGTTTTCTTCCCCTTGAGGGTTTCCCAAGATAAATGCTTGTGTACTATGTGATTGTGTTTCTTTCAGTAAGATCCTTATTATGTTGTTGTTATAATGAAGATTAATAATAACAGATTAAGCAAGAAACTTTAAAATGGTATGAGAGCTAAGTTGAAGAGAGCATCTTTCACAGAAAAAGAAAAATGCCACTGTTTCCATACAAGAAAATTAAGGATTTTTATTAAAGAGGAATTTCAGCCCAAAGATCATCTAGAAAAGTGAGCCCTAGACTAAGGAACTCATTGGCACCTTCAGTGCACCTTTTCAGTGGATAGAACTCCCGGAAAGTGAAACCCTAGTTTTCACTGGTACCAGAAAACCAAAAAATCAGAAGTACCAGAAGTACCAGAAAATCAGAAGTACTAGAAAACCAGGAAACCAGAACCAGAACTAGTACCAGAAGTACCAGTCCATATTTCTGCAAGATCAGTTTCAAGGGGTAAAATTTGGAATTTTTAGAAACTAACTATACCAGCATACTCACCTCAGTCCAACACATCTTTTGGTGAGTTCAGTTTTCAGATCCAAGAAATTTTATATTTTTATTATTTATATAGCCTAGAGGGCTAGGGTTTCTATCGCAAGAAAGAATGGCTACCAATATGAGGGTAGAAGACAGGCTAGAAGGATCTGGAAACTTCAGATCTTGGAAGCATAGGTTGTAGATGATTTTAGACGAGAACATGTCACAGTGAGTGTACCAGAACCAGAGGAAGAAGAGAAAAAGACCAAGCATAGTGAAAAGGGAAAAGAAAGTATCAAGAACATGTGGCAGAGGAAGAGGAATATCCCCCCTCAAAGAAATATTTAGTAGAAATTGAGAAATATTTACTTTAAGTTGAAGATAGATGATCTGGAGAAAGATAGAAAATGGTGGAGTCCGTGAAGCCTCCCCACACAAAAACAAAAGATAAGTATTCATGCTTATTTTTAGTATCTTGTTTACTTTAATACTTTCTCATTACAAGTTAGATTTTTGTGAGAATGTTAATTAACCTCATTTTACTTCAGTGTCTATGCATACTTATGAAGGAAGTATCAAAGAAGAGGTTACAGAAAGAGATAAAATATTTATTTCAGGTATGATCACTCATGAGAGTGACAAAGGTATGTGTTTAGCTATGATAGTAAGGGAAAATCTAGTAATTTCATAGCTAGAGTGAAAAAGAGTTCAAAAGTCTTATTCATGATTAGGGTTTCATATGTGTACATGGTTGAACAAGTTTTGCTTAAGAAAAGATGTGTACTACTCTGATANCATAATCCTCAAAGCCCCTATCCACTTAACCCCTAACACTTCAACTAATTAACTATTTAGGTACATCTGGCATTATTTCTGGCTCTATTTACGACATTATTAGCACCTAATTTAACACCTACATGTTTTGGTCGTCGTAAAAAATGTCAAAAATAGTGCCATCTTGATAAATAGTTTCAAAGTTTTCAAAAAATTAGAGAAAAATGCACTAAAACAATCTTTGGAAGAAAAAAAGGGAGCAAATTACAGGGATTTGTTATAGTGCACTACAACAAAACATGCCATTAGTGCCTAGAATAGCGTCAGGATTTAGTTTTTTTGAGTGCATGAATTTGGCTCAATAGCCAGTGAAAAACTCGGCACCAAATGGCGTTTTCAGTTGGGCATCAGAATTAGCACCTAGATTAGCATCAGATTTACCATCGGATTTAGCATTGGATTTAGCGCCTAGAATTCTAGCGTCAAGTTTTTCTTCCTTATGTACATCTAGTTTTTCTCCCAATCACGCTTCATGTTTTTCTTCTGGTATAGCATAAAAAATAGCTTATGGTTTGGATTCCAAATTTATGCCAACCTTTGCTTCCATTATTACAATTTTTCTTTCTTCTAAAATGGCTTCCATGATTGCATCTTTTGTTGCTTCTAAAATTTCTTCCATTTTTACTTCTTTGTTTTCTACCTGAATTGCTTATTTTGTTGCTTCCCAGGTAGTGCCAAGCTTTTCTTCCAATATTTCTTCTAGTTTGGCTTCCATTGTTTCTTCCTATTGGTCTTCGATAAATTCTTATTTTTTTCTTCTGAAGTGCCACCAATTTTTTCTTCTTAATTGGAACTGAATTTTGCTTCCATAATTGCTTCCTTGTTAGCTCCATTTTTTTTTCATTTTAGTTCCAAGGTATGCTTCCTTTTTAGCGCCTGGTTTTGCTTCTTTTTTAGATCCAAGGTTTCCTTCCTTTTAGTGTTGGGATTTTTTTCTTAACTAGCATCTAGTTTTGCTTCTTGTTAAGAAACCAATTTAACTTCCTAATTGGATCCAAAAATAGCTCCAAGTATGGCTTCCAATTTAATGTCGAGTTTTACTTCCATTTTAGAGCCACATTTTGTTTCCATTTTAACAACTCATGTTGCTTCCTTTATAGCTTCCATTTATTAATTTAATATTGTTTATTTCAATTTAATTAGTTAAATATATCATGCCTCTTAAAAAACTTATATTAGTATAGAATAAGTCATATTTCATTTGAAGTATTTTATAGGATAGCATTTATAAATAATTTGTAGGGAAACAGATATCAATACAAACTAATGATATCATTATACTTATTAAATCTCCATCAAAATAAAATCTACAACATAAAGTATATACAAAATAACAAGATAATGATTATAACATGATCATCATCTATAATTAAAACAAGTGAGTCAAATATACCAATATTAGATAAGTATCATGCCAAACAACTTATATCTTTAAAAAAAATAAACAGATATCTCATTTGAAAAGTATATCATAACATTCTTGGAGATCTTAAAAAAACCAGATATCATATTTCAAATTTATGTGATATCATTCATGAATAAATTTAATTGAATTTGACAACATCCATCCTGAGTAGTAAAGTAAAATCATCATACATAATAAATATCCATTCAAAAATCATCAACCACTTCCAATTGTTAAAATATTCAATGTGCTTGTTTTACCATAGACAATATCACAATATTGTCACCCAACCATAGGCATGTAGCCACCCCTGACCACCATAACCTTTGCTAGATAGAATGATTCCAGAAGGAGCACTAGAACCAACAGATAACTAAGAGAGCTCATCTTTCTCCAAAGATAGCTCACCAAATAGAAAGTCCCAAAGCCACAGAATAAGACCAATACTTAGTTGTAGCTGCTACAGTTGCACTACTCTCTCAAAATTGCACCATACTTAGCAAGAAAACTACCAAGAATATCACCAAGAATATCACCAAGAGTTTCACCGAGCACCACCAAGAACCACCCTAGAAGATGTGCTTTCCTTGTATACCACTGCAGCTCCAAACTTGCACTATACTGGTTGAGACAGTGAGTGTGGTGAGTGTACAAATGAGCCAATTCGTCCTCTATTTATATTAATATGTCCATTCACATTTCTGGCTGGGCTAACCTGACTTTCTGGTAATTATATTCTAATATTACTCATTATGCTAGGGGGGCTTGTCTTCTAGGTTTTTCACACACCTGTTTAGGTTTTCTCTTACTTCCGAAATATTCTATTCTAGCCAACGGTTACACATGGAGGTTAATACCTCCCGCAAATACCATAACATAAACACTCCCTTCTAGCTAGGGATTTATTAATGGTAATGGTATTGAGCACAAACAGATATTATAGCCACACTGGCTATCTCATGATCACACAAATCAAACCACAAGAAACATCATCACTATTGATATCATCAAATAGCATCAACTACATCATCTCTCAAGGCCATACTCCATATGAGTAATTGGGCATGATTTTGAATACATCACTCATTCAACAGATTGATACAAGTACCATTCTTCTAATCTAGGCATATGCCCTAGAAGAATGACTACCCCAACAGATGTTGAATGTCTTCAATTGCTCCAAGAACCATCCTCTCCACTACATCATCTCTAAGTTGTATGATCATATCTAAGTTGTACTAGTATGATGCTCTGCATCATATCTAAGTTGTACTAGCATGATCATATCTAGCATGATTTGGAGTACCATCTACATCATCTTTAAGTCGTACTATCATGGTGTCAATGCATCATCGCTAAGTTGTACTTGCATGATGTAGATCAATGCCACTGCATCATCTCACTACTCATCTAGCTAGAAAACATCTCCAACACTAGTGGTAGTCTCCATGGAAATCAGAATAATGTCATCCAATAGAACACAATTGTGTCTATCCATAGTAGTACACAACTAGTTTCCAGTGGTACACAACCACTCCTAATAGCACACAACTACTAACTGTTAAAATATTGTGTAACTGCAAATAATATTCTTAACCCCTTTTGTGGATAAGGCAAAAGATAATATATATATATTGACAAGTCGACCCTATTATGCCCAGACAAGACAAATGTAAATTAAAAGGTAAAGTGGATAGGTCGGCCCTAACCTAATTATTGGGGGGACACAACTTGTATTTATAGGAGGCACCTCATTTGTACACACACTCATCAAGCTCTCTCTATCGAGTGCGCAAGTCTGAGAATGACGTAGCTACATGGAGAAGTGACGCAACTACAAAGAAGATTATCTCAGTAAAGGGTTTTGGTCATCTTGGTCAAGGACTATCTTGGTCTAAGTGGTGCCCTACTCTGGTCTGGTTAGGGTTTCTGGTGGATCTTATATTTAGTGATATCTCTCTTGTGAGAGACATTGTACTTGGTTATTGAATCTATATTAAAGAAGTTTTTCTAGGTTTTCTTCCCCTTGAGGGTTTCCCAAGATAAATGCTTGTGTACTATGTGATTGTGTTTCTTTCAGTAAGATCCTTATTATGTTGTTGTTATAATGAAGATTAATAATAACAGATTAAGCAAGAAACTTTAAAATGGTATGAGAGCTAAGTTGAAGAGAGCATCTTTCACAGAAAAAGAAAAATGCCACTGTTTCCATACAAGAAAATTAAGGATTTTTATTAAAGAGGAATTTCAGCCCAAAGATCATCTAGAAAAGTGAGCCCTAGACTAAGGAACTCATTGGCACCTTCAGTGCACCTTTTCAGTGGATAGAACTCCCGGAAAGTGAAACCCTAGTTTTCACTGGTACCAGAAAACCAAAAAATCAGAAGTACCAGAAGTACCAGAAAATCAGAAGTACTAGAAAACCAGGAAACCAGAACCAGAACTAGTACCAGAAGTACCAGTCCATATTTCTGCAAGATCAGTTTCAAGGGGTAAAATTTGGAATTTTTAGAAACTAACTATACCAGCATACTCACCTCAGTCCAACACATCTTTTGGTGAGTTCAGTTTTCAGATCCAAGAAATTTTATATTTTTATTATTTATATAGCCTAGAGGGCTAGGGTTTCTATCGCAAGAAAGAATGGCTACCAATATGAGGGTAGAAGACAGGCTAGAAGGATCTGGAAACTTCAGATCTTGGAAGCATAGGTTGTAGATGATTTTAGACGAGAACATGTCACAGTGAGTGTACCAGAACCAGAGGAAGAAGAGAAAAAGACCAAGCATAGTGAAAAGGGAAAAGAAAGTATCAAGAACATGTGGCAGAGGAAGAGGAATATCCCCCCTCAAAGAAATATTTAGTAGAAATTGAGAAATATTTACTTTAAGTTGAAGATAGATGATCTGGAGAAAGATAGAAAATGGTGGAGTCCGTGAAGCCTCCCCACACAAAAACAAAAGATAAGTATTCATGCTTATTTTTAGTATCTTGTTTACTTTAATACTTTCTCATTACAAGTTAGATTTTTGTGAGAATGTTAATTAACCTCATTTTACTTCAGTGTCTATGCATACTTATGAAGGAAGTATCAAAGAAGAGGTTACAGAAAGAGATAAAATATTTATTTCAGGTATGATCACTCATGAGAGTGACAAAGGTATGTGTTTAGCTATGATAGTAAGGGAAAATCTAGTAATTTCATAGCTAGAGTGAAAAAGAGTTCAAAAGTCTTATTCATGATTAGGGTTTCATATGTGTACATGGTTGAACAAGTTTTGCTTAAGAAAAGATGTGTACTACTCTGATAGAAATCATGATATAGTTTTATTTGATTACTGCTTATTGTTACTGACTTATTGGCTAAGTGACATATCTCAGAAATCATGTTGTAAGTAAGTTTATAGGTCTTGGAAGAAAGAACTTATGCCTTGACTTGCATAAGTTAGACAACATGAGAAGGACTTATGATATGGTGACAATCAGTAAGAACCAAACAATATCCAGTATTCACATAGGAGCAAGAGACTCCTAAAGATGCAAAACAAAAATTTTCAAGATGAAGAGAAAGATGGATACTCAAATATAGTTGATGAGATGCAGGTAACTATAGGTTGCTCCAGTAATGTTCTATTAGATGCAGAGGGAGCAGGTTGAACCAATATGAAATCAGAAAAAAATAAATGTTCAAAATCAAGAAGGCACCCAGGATATTACAGAAGAAAACTTCAAGGATGATGATTAAAAGCTCTTAGTTTGGTGCAAGAGGGAGCTATGCCTCCGAGTTCAAAATGGAGGATCATGATTTGGTGCAGTTAGGAAAGAATATGGATGGTGCCCAGATATTTTGTTCAAGATGAAAGTTATCCAGTAGATGGATGGTGCCCAGTAGATGGGTAGCATGGTATTATACCATGGAAATATTTTCGACCACAAGATATTTTTTTCAGATCCCATAGCTAGACCTTCGTAGAGAAGGAGAAAGAGAAGAGACCTTCGTAGAGAAGGAATGAGAAATACCATAGGTAGACCTTCATAGAGAAGGAAAATAGAAGAGGCCTTCGTAGAGAACGAGAAAAGAGAAAGAGAACTTTGTAGAGAAGGGGAATGAGAAATTTCCCAAGGTTGGCCTCTATCCAAGTGTTGAGTTTTGGATACTCTAGAGACATGCTAGAATACCCTCGTAGAGAGGGGTGTGACTACCCTTGTAGAGAGGAGTGTGGATGTTTCTCCAAGGTCCAGTGGGAAGATACTCTCCTCTATCCAAGGATTGAGTAGCCTGGAACACAAACCTTGACCATGTGGAATGGTTAGTTGGATCTTGAGGTTTGTGTCGTGATCCTGCGTGGATCATGGAAAGGGGGTCTAGTCTTTCCCAAGATAGAATCTTAGCTTCTCTAGTTCATGTGGGATGAATAGGAGTGAAGCTATGGTATTATTCCTCCCCAGTGGATGGGTGAGATAGATGACTACAAGAGACAGGAGAACATAAAAGGAATGGAAAAACTCATAGAATATATTATGTGTGAAGATAAGATATCTATTGTGTGAAGATAAGAAAGAGTATCTTCTGTGTGAACATAAGAAAGAGTATCATCTGTGTGAATATGAAAGAAAGAAAGAGTATCTTCTGTGTGAAGATAAAGAGAACAAAACTTATTTAATATGGATTCATGGAGAACTAGTCAGTGATCATGATGCCAGATGACCAAGTGGATTATAATGATGCCTCTTGTTGCCCAGTTGATAATGTTATCTAGTTGATGTTGTTGCCCAGTTGATGATGTTTCCCTATTGTTAATGTTATCCAGTTGATGTTGTTGTCCAGTTGATGACGATTATCCAGTTGATGATATTGCCCAGATAATATTGTTCAGTTGATGATGACATCCAGTGACCTGTCAAAAGATAAAAAAATATCCTTCTTGTTAAGAGGGAGTGTTAAAATATTGTGTAACTGCAAAGAATATTCTTATCCCCTTTTGTGGATAAGGCAAAAGATTATATATATATATATATATATATATATTAACAAGTCAGCCCTATTTTTCTTAGACAAGACAAATGTAAATTAAAAGTTAAAGTGGATAGGTCAGCCCTAACCTAATTATTGGGGGGGCACAACTTGTATTTAGAAGAGGCCTAGCACCTCATTTGTACACACACTCATCAATCTCTCTCTATCAAGTGCACAAGGCTGAGAGTGGCGCAGCTACAAGGAGAAGTGACGCAGCTACAAAGAAGAGTATCTCAGTAAAGGGTTTTGGTCATCTTGGTGAAGGACTGTCTTGGTCTAAGTGGTGCACTACTCTGTTTTGGTTAGGGTTTCTGGTGGATTTTCTGTTTGGTGAGATCTCTCTTGTGAGGGACATTATACTTGGTTATTGAATCTATATTAAAGAAGTTTTGTTGGTTTTTCTTCCCCTTGAGGGTTTCCCAGGATAAATTCTTGTGTACTTTGTGATTGTGTTTCTTTCAGTAAGATCCTTATTATGTTGTTGTTATAATGAAGATTAATAATAACAGATTAAGAAAGAAACTTTAACACTAACCAGTGACACACAGTCACTACCAGTGGAGAACATCCACCATAGTAGCATACATCTACTGTCTAGAGACATACAGTCTCCACACCAATCAAATCATATCATTTGATATCATCTTGCATCAACAATGTCATTAGTTGCATCACCTCTAAGTCATACTAGATTGATGTGAATGCATCATATCTAAGTTGTATTGGCATGATATGGAGTATCATCTACATCATCTCTAATTCATACTAGCATGATTCCAATGTGTCATATCTAAGTTGTA
>JZKD02S2109115.1:15860-44433 GCA_000966675.3 Picea glauca
ATGGAATAGAGATTCTATGTTCGTCTAGTGAATCGCCATTTGTTGAGTGCTCAACACACCCTAAAAGTTCGGTGACCACTTCCTTTTGGGTACCACCTTGTCTTCTACCTTCGATTGTTTTCACCGTGGTTTGAGCCTAATAACCTTCTTATCTGATATGTTTCATATCCGAGTTTCTCTTGAGCATATTAAGAGCCATCTTGAGAAACACCACAACTGATCAAGGAACCAATGACCCAGATTTCTCCCGGCTTACTTGAGAAGTTCGTCATCGGTGAAAGATTAAGGTAGAGAAAATTTTATGGGAAGTCAAAGTAGCTGAGTGCCGACATTCTTCGACGTCGGCTGATAAGAGTATCTCTTTTTGAATATATCCTCCGAAAATATTTCGTCGAAGGTTGATTATTTCGGCTTCGACAGAAATGTGCAATTGAAAGCACCGTTGATCGGGGTTGCAGGAAAGCGTGAAGTACGATCCTTTCGATCCTTTTTGAACTTCCAAACTCATGTTATTTATAAATTACACTTGGCACGCTTGGTGGTACAAGTTCTGAAGGAATTTAACAACCTTCTCTGTACGATATCTGACCTCTTGGGAGCACACACGCGCATAATTCATCCTCGACACCCTTTTTCCTAAAGGTCAAGTAATTATTGTGATAATTATACATTCATGTCTATCGTACTTGATTAGCCACACTACATCATGCTTGTGTGTTCATTTATACCAAAGAGGAGCGCTGACTTTACAGGTCACTCAAAGGAAGTGTTTGGGATCACGTAAGTATTAAAAACAACTGGGAATAGCAAGCTGCACAGGTACGTGTTGATATGTTGTTTATTTATGTCAGATCATGGGTTGCTTGATCACTAAACTAATTATTTTTAATTGCAGGAAGAATATTCCCAATCACCGACCAAATTTTGTCCTGTGATCCCGCCAAAGAACTAAAAGAATCGCCGAAACGACGAAGTATGTCGAGCTCCCGATTTCAACATCCCGATATTAATCGACCTAAGTGGAATGATCAAGCTGTGTGCCGAACAAGATGCATCATGAGCCGAATAATGTGTAAAGGTCACCAATGCAAAGTCCAAGCAAGTACAACAGTTCGCAGGACATCCAATCAAAGCCAGAGCCATACTTCAAAATTTGAACTTCAACCTCACAAAATATCAGGCACACGCAACAGACATCAGGGGAATCTATGCAGTTCCAATGGAACAACACATGTTTTTGTGGGCCAACACCTATGAAGAACTCTGTATTAGATGGTATGATGATGAAAGAGTCCACCCTTTTCAGGAAACAACTCGGGTGGACTGTTGAAAGACTATTCGATGATGACGCCACGTGGCAGTTCTTGATTAGCTCAAATTGTATTTTACCATTAATTACTGTTAAGAATTTATATTATATTAGGAACATCGACCGATGGTCAAAGGGTGGATGGTTTGTTGTAAGAACTATTTTCTTTCTGGCTTTTAAGAATTATTTTGAAGCTGCTATGAATTTAGAAGTCCTTCTGGAGCAAAGATGAACTATTTTCATCAGATGTATGTGATTGGAGTTGGAGAAGAATTACTTCCTTTCCTATTCCATGAATGTTGCAGTAAATGAGTAAGAAAAATTAATTATGTTTTCAAGTTATCTGCTGCAATGTTTTAATGTTCCTTTCTTTAAAATGATGAAAGTAAATCATTGTGCTTCTATGTGATAACATCTTGGTAGATGAATTATTTTTCTTACCGTGACATTGATTACAGTTGTATTTCTTTCTCTATGATAAGTAATTTACCTCAGTTATGTGATGAATGTCTTGGTAGATGAATTATTTTGCTTACCCTAATCTTGATCATATATGCGTTTTCTTTCTTTTACGTAGCTTTCTCAGACAACCGTTGGATGCTCTTTCGGTTAAAGTAATATTACTAAGCCCCTTTGGCATAGGATTGTTGTCTGCATGTTCGAGTAGCGGGTTATCCTAGACTTAACCCCTTCCCAATATTTAAAACTCTTCTCCTATCTTATTCCAGTTGGTTTATACTGGCTTGCATTTCTTGTACCTGCCCCACTTAAGAGAAATTACTGAAAAAAACTGTCTTAACCGAAGGAAGAACATTCACCAGAAAACACAAAAGCTCATCGATAATTTGGCTAGATTGCAAGATTTGGAGAACCATTCCACTCCAAACACTGTAGAGTCTAATTGGGATTCGGTGGCAGGTTTGGTTCCTGCTGTTGAATCAAGGGATTTAAGCCCCATCAACAAACCCCTTAATCCAAATGTTGCATTGCATATGACTACGTGAAACCCTAGTTCTCCAAATCGATGAATAAAGAAACTTTCGAGGCATGGGACCCATGAGTGAGGGGTTCTATAGATGAAATCATATGCCAGGAATCCAACGGATGCGACGGTTCCTCAACTCGAGTATCGATTTTTGTTTTATGCCCAGTTGCAAGTTGCATCCCAAACCATTTCGAGGACTCTTGGCTAATACCTCCTCAGGGCATAAAAACCTAACAGAGAAACATTTTTTAGTTTCTTGAGATGATTCAATCTTGTTTAGGCATGTACTAGGTGACCACTTTGTCCATATGCTCTCGAGGCATAGTTTCATAAACTGGACCCCTTAATCCAATTGTTTCATTTTTTTCTTGCTGGGTGAAACTCTAGTTCTCAAAATCAATGAATAAAGAAACCTCAGAGGCATGGGACCTAGGAGTGAGGTTTTCTCTTGCTAAAATCTTATTCTAGGAATCCAACGGATTTGACAGCTCCACATTCTGACTCTCGATTTTTCATTTTATGCCCAGTTGCAAGCCGCATCCCAAACCATTTCAGGGACTCTTAGCTAATTCCTCCATGGGGCATAAAAAACTAAAGAAGATTTTTTTTTGAGTTCTGTGAGATGATGAAATATTTTTAGGCATGGACTAGGTGACCACTTTGTCCATCATCTCCCGAGGCACAGTTTCATAAATTGGACCCCTTAATCCAATTGTTGCATTTTTTCTTGATGGGAAAAACTCTAGTTCTCAAAATCTATGAATAAAACAACCTTGGAGGCATGGGACCCAAGAGTGAGGCATTCTCTTGCTGAAATTCATGCCATGAATCCAACATAGTCAATGGTTCTACAATTCGATTCTTGGTTTTCATTTTATTCCCTATTGCAAGCCGCATCCCGAACCATTTCGAGGACTCTTGGCCAATTCCTCCACAAGGCATAAAAACCTAACAGAGCAACATTTTTGAGTTCTATGAGATGATGCAAGATTTTTTAGGCATGGACTAGGTGACCACTTCGTCCATATGCTTCCGAGGCATGGTTTCATAAATCATTCCCCTTAATCAAAATGTTGCATTGCTTATTACTGAGAAAAACCCTATTTGTCGAAATTGATGAATAAATCAACCTATTTGGGCATGGGACTAGGGAGTGAGGGATGCTTTAGCTGAAATCGTATGCCAGGAATCTAATGGAGTCAACAGTTCCTCAATACACATATATTTTTTCATTTGATGCGTAGTTGCAAGTCACATCCCAAACCATTTCAGGGACTCTTGGCTAATTCCTCCTCGGGGCATAAAAACCTAGTGAAGCAACATTTTTGAGTTCCTTGAGATACTGCAAGATTTTTTAGGCATGGACTAGGTGATTACATTGTCCATCCTCTCCCAAGGCATGGTTTCATAAATTGGACCCCTTAATCCAAATGTTGCATTGCTTCTTACTATTGATTTTTCAATAAGCTAGGTTAAGCATGAAGTTCATTCCATTTTAGCATTTAACTTATCCATAGACAATAATGTTACAGTAACCAAGATCACAAGAAGAAACACCATGCACAAGAACACAAGAAGTATCTTGGGAAACCCTTCTCAACAAGGGAAGAAAAACTAGCCAAATCCTTTGCTATACTCTTCAAGAGAAATACCTTCACTACCAAGAAAGACCTAGCACACAAGAGGGTGCCCAAACCCTAGAAGACTAGAGCCGAAGAGAGGTGCACACTTTTCCCAAGTAAATGTACTTGCTGAAATTTCCAAACTCACATGAAGGATATGATTCCACAATGGGGATTTTACCTTTACTTATACTAACCTAAACCTGTCAACAAAAGTGTCTATTGGCTCAACAGAGCTGACCTTTCTAAGTCGTAATATAATAATAATAATAATTAACCAAATTAATTATCTTTTACATTTATTATTAATCAAATTAAGGTGGGGCCAACCTGTACCCTTTACATAACAATTAGGGTTACAGGTAGGTCTGACTCTTGAACAATATATATATATATATAGAAAAGGATATGATACGCCCACTAGTGGAACATCCATATGGGTGTCATATCTCTGGTTCACTGCATTACACAAAAGAACTAGATCTTCACACGTTCACCTGTGCTCATCCACAGGCATGCCCACTCTACAGATCTTCTTTCCCACTGCCTCACATAGGAGAATCATCTCGAGTCTTCTTGTCAACTTTGCTGCTTAGAGGAGGCTAATAAATCATCTTCATTCTTGTTCACATGATTATGCACCCAACACTTTGGGATTTCACACATTCACCTTGTGCTCAACCACAGGCATGTCTAACTCAACATATCACCTTTCCCACCGGATAATCATTTGGAGTTATTCTCAACTCTCTGAATGGAGGAGGTCATCTCTACATTCCTAGCTCTATCTCAGGCAGGAACCACGTACCCTTCTTTGGGTCTTTCTCTCAGGTTTGTAAGCTAGAGAATGTCTCACATAACTGCAATCATCAACACTCTCTCTCAGCTAGGGAGGCATTCTTCATCATGCCAAGTCTCACACAGATATACTCTGAATTTTGTCTTGGTTGGAGTCATCAATACTCCCTCTCAACTAGGAAGGCATTCTTCACCAAGTTAGCCTGGTGAAGATGTCTGTAATCTTCTCATGTGTAGGAAGGTACTACATGTGTATGATTTTCCTCTGCACCATATCTCTGATATAATGATATTTCATCTCTTCGTGTTTTGATCCATCAGGAAACACTATGTTCTCAAGGAGTTTTATGCATGGCTCTTGGTTATCATAATAGAATCCATCTCATGGTCAAGTAAATATGTCAAAATCTTGTGAAAACATATTGCTTCGCACACTCGATGCTATATACTCTACCTCTTTGGTGCTCAAGGCAATAGAGTTTTGTTTCCTATTGCATCAGGAAACCATGGAAAAATTCATCGTAGAACAACAACCTGATGTGCTCTTCCGGTCCACTGTACTTTCTTCTCAATATGAATCGACATATCCTACAAACTCAAGTTCACACTGGAGACATATCTTATGCCATATCCAATTGTGCCTCGTATATACCTCAATACATGTTTTGTTGTTTTCTAGTGAGTCTGTCTCGGTTGACTCATGAAATGACTAAGAAAATTCACTACATGGCATGATTCAAGTCTGGTGTTAACCAGATACATCAGTGATCAAATCATATGTGGATCAGTCTCGTCTAAATCATCATCAATATTCTTCTTTTAAATCCATCACAGTGGATTTTTGCATTCTTTCATACTTGAACTTATTTAATATTTTCACTGTATATTTTCCTTAACTTAGGAAAATCTCATCGGTCCTATGTCATACTTCTTGTCCCAAGAAGTAGTGCATCATACTCAAATTCTTCATCTCAAATTCAAAATTCAAGGATTACTTGTATCCAACAACAAGGATTTCTAAATAAGTCATCAAAATCAGGCCCTCGTCACCAATACTGTAATAATATAGGTTTGGATTAACAACACTCTTTATGAAATCAAAACTCATCAAGAATCTATCTGTCTAATATAGTTTCCAACTCATGGATGGTAGTGCGGATGGAAGTGTATCGGGTTTACTGGATCAAGTGTCTCATCATAGAAAACTCCCTCTGTTTGTGAGAAACCTCTGGCTATAGATCTCATTTTTTATTTCTCGACACTTCCATCAGCTGCATGCTTGATATTATAGATCCACTTGGAAGTTACCACATACTTCCCTTCTGGTCCCTGAATGATATCTTGTACTTCATTCCTTAAGATATATTGGTATTCTTCTATTATGGCATCTTTCCATAGCTGTTCTCTTGTTTATTCTCTAAGACACGGAGGATCAAAATCAATAAAGTGGCTCATGACTGAAGAATAGCTTGAAAATCTCTTTTGCTTTCTTAGGATGTGCCTTGAGAGGCTTGTATGTTTCTCTACCTCTTGTAGAGTGAGTCTAGGTAGACATTTTATGCCCTACTACAATATCTCTAAACATATCAACTGAGAAACATGATCAATTGGAATAATGTATGTCTCCCTCTGAACTGCTGAAGGGGGAGAAGGTATTGTCTCATTGTCAATCTCTATCTAAGATTCTTTGGGTCTTTGAAAGACTATCTCTTTTTCAAGGACAACATTTCTGCTTGTCTCAATCTGTCTCTGACTAGGGATGCCAATCTGGAATGTCTTTGAAGATTCACTGTATCCTTTCATTCTAGAGGATCTAGCTTGGACTTCTTCTCTTTGGGTACATGAAAATACACTGGGCACCCAAATGACCTGAAGTGTTCAATATCAGGCTTCATTCCGGCGAAGAATTCTTCGAGAGTTATGTTTTTCAAAGTCTGGTGAAGACTCTTGTTCTGCACATATATTGTGTCATGCATGCTTCTTCCCATGGAATCCTATAAAGATTTTAATCATGCATTGTAGCATTAGTTGTCTCAATGATGGTTCTATTCTTCCTTTTTCTCAAAAAGTTTTGTCTCCCTCTGAGTCAAGTGACTCCCTTTGAGGGATAAACATATTCTTTTCTTGTTAACCTATCTGGAACAAAAAAGCAAAAAGAACCAACACAAGAATATCTCCTAAAGGAGAATAATGAGTACATCTTTGGATTCAAAACAATTAAAGGAATGTTGTCACAACTACAACACCTACCTATAATGTAGCAAACTTTTAGAAATATAGGTTAGAGGAATGACAATTACAACAATCAAACTTGGAGTCTTCACTTCAAGTGTGTCATTCCTCTGAATGCACTAATATCCTTTTGGATCCATGACTTCAACAAAAGGTTCCTTTGTCTTGCAATTACCCTCATGACGATGATACAAATAATATATACAAGTGCATACCTAAGGATGATGATATGATTTCTCCAATGGCTCTTGTGTGATCACTATCCTTTGATATATTTATGATGAATATAGTCATGGAGTCATATTTGTTATTTTGAAGTTGGCCCTTCAATGTAAGGGCTTGAGTAAGTGATTTTCTTCCTTGTCTTGACGTCATCTTCCTTCCATTCATTGATAGATGTCTCTGGTAAACCCTTTCATATTACCCACAATAAGTCTTCCTCTGAAGTCTTGTATTCCAATAAATTTAAGTTTCTTGATCCATCAATCTTATCTTCCATCATAGTTTTTGTTCATCATAATTTTAGATTCTTCACAACCCTTTGTCAACTAGGCTAGAAAACCTAACGGCTAGGCTAGGCTATCACTTTTAGGTTTTATTGGACTTATGACTACCAACAATAAGAATTTGAAAKATAGGAGAACACTGGTGAGCTGAAGAGCTCCTTCAATGARTTTACATAAATCCTAATTCTAAAATTTCTGYAGAAATTAGCGAAACCCTAGAAACCCTAGGGCCAAAAATTCAAAATGATCAAAATGTCACTCTGAGAGTCTCTRGAGATGCACTGGAGGAGGCCATACTCTCCTATGCCAAAATTATCCCCAACGTTCAAGTGTTTAAGGGCTGAAACACCTCATAAAGGAAGGWTGTACGAATTTTCTAGAAACCCTAGGAGGGCCGTACGGTTTTGTAGAAAGGTGTGCTGAGACTTGGTGAATGCTTGTGAAATGGGTTCTTTCAAGACCTATGCTCTGAAACCATGTTGATTTTTCAATAATCTAGGTTAATCATGAAGTTCATTCCATTTTAGCATTTAACTCGACCATAGACAATAATGTTGCAACAACCAAGATCACAAGAAGAAACACCATGCACAAGAACACATGAAGTGTCATGGGAAACCCTTCTCAACAAGGGAAGAAAAAACAACCAAATCCTTTGCTATACTCTTCAAGAGAAATACCTTCACCACCAAGAAATACCTAGCACACAAGAGGGTTCTCAAACCCTAGAAGACTAGCACCCAAGAGAGGTGCGTACTTTTCCCAAGTAAATGTACTTTCTAAAATTTCCAAAATCACATGAAGGATATGATTCCACAATGGGGATTTTACCTTTACTTATACTAACCTAAACCTATCAACATAAGTTTCTACTGGATCAATAGGGCTGACCTCTCTAAGTGATAATATAATTAATATTATTATTATTAATATTAACCATATTAATTATCTTTTACATTTATTATTAATCACATTAAGGTGGGGCTGACTTGTACCCTTTACATAACAATTAGGGTTATAGGCAGGTCTAACTCTTGAAAAATCAATATATATATATATAGAAAAGTAACTGATACACCCACTAGTGCTCGTCCACTAGGGGCACATCCATAGAGATGTCATATCTCTGGTTCACTGCATTACATAGAAGAACCAGATCTTCACACATTTACCTATGCTCATCCATAGGCACGTCCACTCTACAGATCTTCTTTCCCATTGTCTCACACAGGAGAATCATCGTGATTCTTCTTGCCAACTCTGCTGCTTAGAGGAGGCTAATACATCATCTTCATTCTTGTTCACATGATGATGCACCCAACACTTTGGGATTTCACACTATTACCTTGTTCTCAGCCACAGGAACATCTAACTCAACAGATCGCCTTTCCCACTGGATAATCATCTGGATTTCTTCTCAACTCTCTGAATGGAGGAGCTCATCTCTAAGTTCCTAGCTTTGTCCTAGGAAGGAAACACATACCCTTCTTAGGGGATTTCTCTCAGGTTTATAAGCTGAAAGAAAGACTCACATAGTTGCAATGATCCATGTCTCATAGGTTTGTAAGATGGAGAATGTATCACATAGTTGCAATCATCAACACTTACTGAGAAAAACCCTAGTTCTCTAAATTGTTGAATAAAATAACTTCCGAGGCATGGTACCCAGGAGTGAGGGGTGCTCTAGCTAAAATATTATGCCAGGAATCCAACGTAGTTGACGATTCCTCAATCCGAGTACCAATTTTCATTTTATGCCCAGTTGCAGGCCACATCCTAGACTATTTCGGGGACTCTTGGTCAATACCTCCTTGGGGGATATAAACCTAACAGAGCAACATTTTTGAGTTTTGTGAGATGCTCCAAGCTTTTTTAGGAATGTTATAAGTGACCACTTTGTCCATCCTCTCCCAAGGCACATTTTCATAAATTGGACCCCTTAGTCCAAATGTTTCATTGTTTCTAACTCAATAAAACCCTAGTTCTCGAAATCGATGAGTAAAGTAGCTTCCAGGGCATGGCACCTAAGAGTGGGAGGTGTTCTAGCTGAAATATTATGCAAAGAATCCAACGGAGTCTAGGGTTCCTCAATCTGATTCTTGGGTTTTTTTTTTATGTGCAGTTGCAAGCCGCATCCAAAACCATTTGAGGGACTCTTGACCAGTACCTCCTTGGGGCTTAAAAACCTAACAGAGAAACATTTTTTAGTTCCATGAGATGTTGCAAGATTGTTTAGGCATGGAATAGGTGACCACGTTGTCCATCTGCTACCAAGGCATATTTTCATAAATTGGACCCCTTAAACCAAATGTCTCATTGCTTCTTACTAGGAGAAACCCTAGCTCTCAAAATTGATGAATAAAGAAACCTTCGAGGCATGGGACTCGAGAGTGAGGGGTGCTCTAGCTGAAATTGTATGCCAGGAAACTAACACAGTGAGTGGTTCCACAATACGAGTTTCGATTTTTGTTTGATTCCCAGTTGCAAGCCACATCCCAAACCATTTCGGGGACTCTTGGCCAATTCCTCCTTGGGACATAAACCCTAACAGTGAAACATTTTTGAGTTTCATGAGATGTTGCAAGCTTGTTTAGGCATGGACTAGGTGATGACATTGTCCATCCGCTCCCAATGCATGGTTTCATAAATTGGACCCCTTAATCAAAATGTTGCATTGTTTCTTACTGGGAGAAACACTAGTTCTCGAAATTGATGAATAAAGCAACCTTCGAGGTATGGGACTCGAGAGTGAGGGGTTCTCTAGCTGAAATCGTATGCTAGTAATCCAACAGAGATGACCATTTTGCAATCTGAGTCTCGGCTTTCATTTTATGCGCAATTGTAAGCCGCATCCAAATCCATTTTGGGGACTCTTGGCCAATTCCTCCTTGGGGCTTAAAAACCTAATGTAGCAACATTTTTGAGTTCCATGAGATAATGAAATTTGTTCAGGCATCGACTGGGTGACCACATTGTCCATCCTCTCCCGAGGAACAATTTCATAAATTGGACCCCTTAATCGAAATGTTGCATTTCTTCTTACTCTACGAAACCCTAGTTATCGAAATCGATGAATGAATCAACCTCTGAGGCCTGGGACCTAGGAGTGAGGGGTTCTCTAGCTACAATCATATGGAAAGAATCCAATAGACTCGAGGTTTCCTCAATCTGAGTCTCATTTTTTGTTTTATGCTCAGTTGCAATTCGCATCCCAAACCATTTTAAGGACTCTTGGCCAATTCCTCCTTGGGGAATACATGCCTAACATAGCAACATTTTTTAGTTCCTTGAAATGTTGCAAGCTTGTTTAGACATGGAATAGGTGACCACATTGTCCATCCGCTCTCGAGGCACAGTTTCATAAATTGGACCCCTTAATCCAAATGTTGCGTTGATTTTGACTGATCGAAACCTGAGTTCTCGAGATCGATGAATAAATCAAATTACGAGGCATGGGACCCAAGAGTGAGGGGTTATCTAGTTGAAATCATATGCCAAGAATCCAATGGAGCCGACGGTTCCTCAATCCCAGTCTCAGCTTTCATTTTTTCCCAGTTGCAAGTTGCATCCCAAACCATTTTTGGGACTCTTGGCTAATACCTCCTCGGGGCACGAAAACCTAACGAAAAAACATTTTTCAGTTCTGTGAGATGCTGCAAGCTTGTTTAGGCATGTACTAGGTGACCACTTTGTCCATATGCTCCCGAGGCACAGTTTCATAAATTGGACCCCTTAATCCATATGTTGCATTGTTTCTTACTGGGAGAAACCCTAGTTCTTGAAATTGATGAATAAATCAACCTCCGAGGCATGGGACCTGAGAGTGAGGGGTGCTATAGCTGAAATTGTATGGTAGGAATCCAACAGAGTCGACGGTTCATTAATCCAAGTCTCGGTTTTCATTTTATGCGTAGTTTCAAGTTGCAACCCAAACTATTTCGAGGACTCTTGGCCAATTCCTGCTTGGGGCATCAAAACCTAATGAAGCAACGTTTTTGAGTTTCGTGAGATGATGCAATATTTTTTAGGCATAGACTAGGTGACCACTTTTTCCATCCACTCTCGAGGCACAATTTCATAAATTGGACCCCCTAATCGAAATGTTGCATTGCTTCTAACTGAGCAAAACCCTAGTTCTCAAAATCAATGAATAAAAGAACCTTTGAGGCATGGGACCTGAGAGTGAGTGGCTCTCTAGTGGAAATCATATGCCAGGAATACAACGTAGTCTATAGTTCCGCAATCCGAGTCTCATTTTTTTTTTATGCCCAGTTGCAAGTCGCATCCCAAACCATTTCAGGGACTCTTGGTCAATTCCTCCTCAAGGAATATAAACCTAACAAATAAACATTTTTGAGTTCCATGAGATGGTGAAATCTTGTTTATTCATGGACTAGGTGACCACATTTTCCATCAGCTCCCGAGGCATCGTTTCATAAATTACACCCCTTAATACAAATGTTGCATTGTTTCTTACTGCGAAAAACCCTAGTTCTCAAAATCTATGAATAAAGAAACTTATGAGGCATGGGACCCATGAGTGAGGGGTGTTGTAGCTGAAATCCTATGCCAAGAATCTAACATATTCGATGGTTCCTCAGTCCGAGTCTCATTTTTTTTTTATTCCTAGTTGCAAGTCGCATCCCAAACCATTTCGGGGATTCTTGGCCAATACCTCCTTGGGGGATAAAAACCTAATGTAGCAACAGTTTTTAGTTTTGTTGGATGTTGAAATATTGTTTAGGCATGGTCTAAGTGACCACTTTGTCCATCCGCTCTCGAGGCATGGTTTCATCAATTGGACCCCTTAATCCAAATGTTGCATTTCTTCTCACTGAGAAAAACCATAGTTCTCAAAATCAATGAGTAAAGCAACTTCCTAGGCATGGTATCCAAGAGTGAGGGGTTCTCTATATGAAATCCTATGCCAATAATCCATCAAAGTTTATGGTTCCTCAATCTGAGTCTCGATTTTTCGTTTTATGCGTAGTTGAAAGTCACATCCCAAACCATTTCAGGGACTCTTGGCTAATGCCTCCTTGGGGCATAAAACACTAAAAAATCAACATATTTGCGTTTCATGAGGTGCTGGAAGCTTGTTTAGGAATGGAATAGGTGACCACATTGTCTTTCCTCTCCTAAGGTACGGTTTGATAAATTGGACCCCTTAATCCAAATGTTGCATTTTTTTCTAACTGAGTAAAACTTTAGTTCTCAAAATCAATGGGTAAAACAACTTCTGAGGCATTGATGATGCACAGACCCCACCCCTCTCTCCTCGGGGCTGTGCGACCTCCTGGTCTAGGATCATTCAAGTCACCGATTTGAATGGCTCATTAGGCTCCTAATGGGAACCAGATTAATTTGACACATGCCCTTCCATATTCTCACGTAGGTTGTGTGGCAACCACAAACCCTCTCCTTGGTGCTTTTCGAGCCTTAACACCAGCGGGCGCTAGCTCCCTATTCTAGATTATCCCTTTGATGTGACCATGGACTACGACCATGGGCCAAATCCATTCGCGACTCCTTTCTTCATAACTTTCGTGAGTTGCTTACTCCCCCTTTCCTGATTTCTGAATCGACGACTTTCTTCGGGACTGAATCTATGGTCCACACTCTCCTCGTGTTCGATGACTATGATTGGATCGCAAGTTCAAACTTCATGATTCCTCTCTTCTCTTAGCTCTGCTTCCCCCCGATTTTCAAATTAGCGAAGTGTCGATCTTTCACCACGTGACCTCTCTCAGTGGATGGCTGATATCTCTTTGACTATTCTTTCCATGACATCTTCCACTCCTCCGACTTGTGTGGGCCGCTTCCACATGTCCCTTCCATATCCAAAGGTCTAGATTCAAATCTCTCTTCGTGACTTCACAAAGATCCTTGTTTTCTCTTGGAAAACCTCTCAAAGTTCCTTATCCTTGCACTTAACCTAGAGAAACAGACTTAATTGAACACACTCACAGATATAAAACTATATCTCTATCCCTGCAGACGATTTCTAACATTCATCTATGATTCAAATGCATACGAATGACATCCATCACAAAAAATGCNATAAATCAACCTCCGAGGCATGGGACCTGAGAGTGAGGGGTGCTATAGCTGAAATTGTATGGCAGGAATCCAACAGAGTCGACGGTTCATTAATCCAAGTCTCAGTTTTCATTTTATGCGTAGTTTCAAGTTGCATCCCAAACTATTTCGAGGACTCTTGGCCAATTCCTTCTTGGGGCATCAAAACCTA
Source organism: Picea glauca (assembly GCA_000966675.3). NCBI lineage: Eukaryota > Viridiplantae > Streptophyta > Pinopsida > Pinales > Pinaceae > Picea > Picea glauca. Next base: position 29,563 of record JZKD02S2109115.1, read on the forward strand.
ATGAAGCAACGTTTTTGAGTTTCGTGGGATGATGCAATATTTTTTAGGCATGGACTAGGTGACCACTTTTTCCATCCACTCTCGAGGCACAGTTTCATAAATTGGACCCCCTAATCAAAATGTTGCATTGCTTCTAACTGAGCAAAACCCTAGTTCTCAAAATCAATGAATAAAAGAACCTTTGAGGCATGGGACCTGAGAGTGAGTGGTTCTCTAGTGGAAATCATATGCCAGGAATACAACGTAGTCTATAGTTCCGCAATCCGAGTCTCGTTTTTTTTTTATGCCCAGTTGCAAGTCGCATCCCAAACCATTTCAGGGACTCTTGGTCAATTCCTCCTCAAGGAATATAAACCTAACAAATAAACATTTTTGAGTTCCGTGAGATGGTGAAATCTTGTTTATTCATGGACTAGGTGACCACATTTTCCATCAGCTCCCGAGGCATCGTTTCATAAATTACACCCCTTAATACAAATGTTGCATTGTTTCTTACTGCGAAAAACCCTAGTTCTCAAAATCTATGAATAAAGAAACTTATGAGGCATGGGACCCATGAGTGAGGGGTGTTGTAGCTGAAATCCTATGCCAAGAATCTAACATATTCGATGGTTCCTCAGTCCGAGTCTCATTTTTTTTTTATTCCTAGTTGCAAGTCGCATCCCAAACCATTTCGGGGATTCTTGGCCAATACCTCCTTGGGGGATAAAAACCTAATGTAGCAACAGTTTTTAGTTTTGTTGGATGTTGAAATATTGTTTAGGCATGGTCTAAGTGACCACTTTGTCCATCCGCTCTCGAGGCATGGTTTCATCAATTGGACCCCTTAATCCAAATGTTGCATTTCTTCTCACTGAGAAAAACCATAGTTCTCAAAATCAATGAGTAAAGCAACTTCCTAGGCATGGTATCCAAGAGTGAGGGGTTCTCTATATGAAATCCTATGCCAATAATCCATCAAAGTTTATGGTTCCTCAATCTGAGTCTCGATTTTTCGTTTTATGCGTAGTTGAAAGTCACATCCCAAACCATTTCAGGGACTCTTGGCTAATGCCTCCTTGGGGCATAAAACACTAAAAAATCAACATATTTGCGTTTCATGAGGTGCTGGAAGCTTGTTTAGGAATGGAATAGGTGACCACATTGTCTTTCCTCTCCTAAGGTACGGTTTGATAAATTGGACCCCTTAATCCAAATGTTGCATTTTTTTCTAACTGAGTAAAACTTTAGTTCTCAAAATCAATGGGTAAAACAACTTCTGAGGCATTGATGATGCACAGACCCCACCCCTCTCTCCTCGGGGCTGTGCGACCTCCTGGTCTAGGATCATTCAAGTCACCGATTTGAATGGCTCATTAGGCTCCTAATGGGAACCAGATTAATTTGACACATGCCCTTCCATATTCTCACGTAGGTTGTGTGGCAACCACAAACCCTCTCCTTGGTGCTTTTCGAGCCTTAACACCAGCGGGCGCTAGCTCCCTATTCTAGATTATCCCTTTGATGTGACCATGGACTACGACCATGGGCCAAATCCATTCGCGACTCCTTTCTTCATAACTTTCGTGAGTTGCTTACTCCCCCTTTCCTGATTTCTGAATCGACGACTTTCTTCGGGACTGAATCTATGGTCCACACTCTCCTCGTGTTCGATGACTATGATTGGATCGCAAGTTCAAACTTCATGATTCCTCTCTTCTCTTAGCTCTGCTTCCCCCCGATTTTCAAATTAGCGAAGTGTCGATCTTTCACCACGTGACCTCTCTCAGTGGATGGCTGATATCTCTTTGACTATTCTTTCCATGACATCTTCCACTCCTCCGACTTGTGTGGGCCGCTTCCACATGTCCCTTCCATATCCAAAGGTCTAGATTCAAATCTCTCTTCGTGACTTCACAAAGATCCTTGTTTTCTCTTGGAAAACCTCTCAAAGTTCCTTATCCTTGCACTTAACCTAGAGAAACAGACTTAATTGAACACACTCACAGATATAAAACTATATCTCTATCCCTGCAGACGATTTCTAACATTCATCTATGATTCAAATGCATACGAATGACATCCATCACAAAAAATGCGTTACATAGAAATTGATAATAGGAGAAACTGTCATTTTTCTATTAATGGTCGAATGTTCATTACAATAGTGGAGTCCGAGCTACAACTGAGTCTCGACTCTCTGTTTTTTTATCCCTACACACACCTACCTACCTCTACTTGTGATAATACAAGAGTTTATATAAGAGGGATCGACGAACTTCCCTCCAAGCCAAGCTAGTGGTGTAAAATCACCATTCAAAATGCCTGCCTAATGGGAAAATTACAATGATGGAAATATACTCCAAATTGGATGCAAATCCCTCCTACCGTCAATCACTTAATGGCGACCTTATCTACAGCTTGTGCGAAGGAAAAACTTGTCTCTTCCATCTTGTCATCATTAAATGACTTAATCATGCTTTTTATTCTCGAGAAAAAATGAGATGGTGGTGCCTCTTATTTCCTTGAATACGTGTCATGCATGCTAATCGGCTGGTGCGTGCTAAGGTGGAGTGATTCTCCTGCATCATACTCCACAGCTACAAAGTTCATGAGCTCCTGCTCATGATCTTTCCAGCGTGGTTGAAATCCTCCTGGATCCCAAATTTTTTCTTGGAGATGTATTTCTACTCCCCTGCCTCGCTGTTGTTGCTCCTGCATCTTCCCTATGGCTCATGCGGGTTCCTTTCTGGCCAGATTATCCTTGCTAACTGTTTCTTCTACTAACCCCAACATTAGCTTCCTTATCTCCTCAATCACCTCGTCTAGCTACTCCATTGGCTGGTTTTTCTTTTGCAGATTGGCTTGCTACACTTCTTCCTTGTCAGTGGGTAAATCACATCGATCTCCCAAGTTATCCTCTTCATGTCTTATGTCTTTATCTTTCCACTCTTTCTAGCTTCTCTTCACCGAGCTGCTTCTCATCTTATTCCTCTGACAAATTTGTCTCTGCCATATTTTCTCGTGCTAGTTCAACTCCATCTTCCCCCAGCTGCTCCTCATGATGGTATTTGGCTCCCTCTTCTACTGTGTACTTCAGTGTCGCGGTTATCTCTTGTTCAGCTCCTCGTCCAAAATTTCCAAGCATTCCTGCTGAATTCTCTTCTCCTATGATTTGCATGATTATCCTGTGGTAGTCATTTTATGGTTCTGGATCATTCAACCAATCCTCTAGTGCCTTCAATTCCATTTCCCACTGAGTGAGTAACTCAACTAGGTATTCCCCTTTTGTTGGGACAGACTTCATTATCTATTCCTCCTTCTCCATGATAGTCTCAACTTGTTGTCCTTCTATTGCATATGCAACATTTGCGCTATCCTCTCCTTGGCTTCTTGGTAGGAATATCTCAAATCTTCCAATGATCAGAACGCTCCTCAGATCCTCCTCCCTTGTGATTAAAGTTTCCATCTTGTCATCATCTTCATTCACGTGGCTTGCAGCTCTGCATGAATCGTCATATATATGAGACCTTTGTTTCGCCTCCTCTCCACCTTCAATACCCCCTGACGCAAACTCTCACTTGATCTCACCTCTTCTCCCTTTTCCATTTGGCGATTCAGGATGTCTTCTTTGCCCTCCTGACATTCTACGAGACCCACTAATTCATTCTTATTCCCCACTTGGCCACCTACGATACCCCTTCTAGATCTCTTTCCCTCATCATTAAGTTTTTTAGCATGCCTCATCCACCTTTTTAACATGTGTTGCTGCCCTTCGTCCAAAAACTTCCGAACAAGACATTTAGTTGTTCTCTTTAAGGGCCATTCATACCTCCAGCATACCCTTGCCTCTTGTTGCATTTTCAATGTTAGCGTCTCCATTTCTGCCCAGATTTCCCTTATCTCCTTGTCTATTTCCACTTTTTTTTTCTGCAGGGGGACTTCTCCTTGACCATGCCCATAACTCCCAATGACCATCTTGCTTCACCTACAACCCACCTGGCTGTTTACCATCTGTTGCACACCTTGCAAAAACTTCAACATAGTATCCCACTATGTCTCCCTTGCCTATAGAAATCAATTCTTCATTAGCTCTGATACCACTTGATGTGTAGACCCCACCCCTCTCTCCTCGGGGCTGCTTGACCTCCTGGTCTAGGATCATTCAAGTCACCGAGTCGAATGGCTCGTCGGGCTCCTAATGGGAGCCAAATTAACTTGACACATGCCCTTCCATCTTCTTGCACAGGTTGTGTGGCAATCATAGACCCTCTCCTTGGCACTTTTTGATCCTTAATGCCAACAGGTGCTAGGTCCCTAGGCTAGGCTCTCCCTTTGATGTGACCATAGACTATGACCATGGGACAACTCCCTTCGCGATTCTGTGCTTCGGAACTTTTGCGAGATTCTTACCCCCCCTTTCCCGATTTCTGAATCGACAACTTTCTTCGGGACTAAATCTGTGGTCCACACTCTCCTTGCGTTAGACAGCTGCAATTGGATCACGAGTTTGAACTTCATGAGTCCTCTCTTCTCCTAGTTTGCTTCCCCCTGATTTGCGAATCAACGAAGTGTTGATATTTCACCACGTGACCTCTCTTGGTGGATGACTAAGATCTCTTCGGCTATTCTTTCCTTGACATGTTTCACTCCTCTAACTTGTGTGGATCACTTCCACGTGTCCCTTTTAGATCCAAAGGTCTGGATTCAAATCACTCTTCGCAAATTCATGAAGATCCTTGTTTTCTCTTGGAAAACCTATTGAAGTTCCTTCTCCCAAATCTCTCAACCTTCTGTCGCCTATCTCTTCCAACAATGGGTGATTTCATGGTCTTCAGGACTTCGNTGAGATGGTGAAATCTTGTTTATTCATGGACTAGGTGACCACATTTTCCATCAGCTCCCGAGGCATCGTTTCATAAATTACACCCCTTAATACAAATGTTGCATTGTTTCTTACTGCGAAAAACCCTAGTTCTCAAAATCTATGAATAAAGAAACTTATGAGGCATGGGACCCATGAGTGAGGGGTGTTGTAGCTGAAATCCTATGCCAAGAATCTAACATATTCGATGGTTCCTCAGTCCGAGTCTCATTTTTTTTTTATTCCTAGTTGCAAGTCGCATCCCAAACCATTTCGGGGATTCTTGGCCAATACCTCCTTGGGGGATAAAAACCTAATGTAGCAACAGTTTTTAGTTTTGTTGGATGTTGAAATATTGTTTAGGCATGGTCTAAGTGACCACTTTGTCCATCCGCTCTCGAGGCATGGTTTCATCAATTGGACCCCTTAATCCAAATGTTGCATTTCTTCTCACTGAGAAAAACCATAGTTCTCAAAATCAATGAGTAAAGCAACTTCCTAGGCATGGTATCCAAGAGTGAGGGGTTCTCTATATGAAATCCTATGCCAATAATCCATCAAAGTTTATGGTTCCTCAATCTGAGTCTCGATTTTTCGTTTTATGCGTAGTTGAAAGTCACATCCCAAACCATTTCAGGGACTCTTGGCTAATGCCTCCTTGGGGCATAAAACACTAAAAAATCAACATATTTGCGTTTCATGAGGTGCTGGAAGCTTGTTTAGGAATGGAATAGGTGACCACATTGTCTTTCCTCTCCTAAGGTACGGTTTGATAAATTGGACCCCTTAATCCAAATGTTGCATTTTTTTCTAACTGAGTAAAACTTTAGTTCTCAAAATCAATGGGTAAAACAACTTCTGAGGCATTGATGATGCACAGACCCCACCCCTCTCTCCTCGGGGCTGTGCGACCTCCTGGTCTAGGATCATTCAAGTCACCGATTTGAATGGCTCATTAGGCTCCTAATGGGAACCAGATTAATTTGACACATGCCCTTCCATATTCTCACGTAGGTTGTGTGGCAACCACAAACCCTCTCCTTGGTGCTTTTCGAGCCTTAACACCAGCGGGCGCTAGCTCCCTATTCTAGATTATCCCTTTGATGTGACCATGGACTACGACCATGGGCCAAATCCATTCGCGACTCCTTTCTTCATAACTTTCGTGAGTTGCTTACTCCCCCTTTCCTGATTTCTGAATCGACGACTTTCTTCGGGACTGAATCTATGGTCCACACTCTCCTCGTGTTCGATGACTATGATTGGATCGCAAGTTCAAACTTCATGATTCCTCTCTTCTCTTAGCTCTGCTTCCCCCCGATTTTCAAATTAGCGAAGTGTCGATCTTTCACCACGTGACCTCTCTCAGTGGATGGCTGATATCTCTTTGACTATTCTTTCCATGACATCTTCCACTCCTCCGACTTGTGTGGGCCGCTTCCACATGTCCCTTCCATATCCAAAGGTCTAGATTCAAATCTCTCTTCGTGACTTCACAAAGATCCTTGTTTTCTCTTGGAAAACCTCTCAAAGTTCCTTATCCTTGCACTTAACCTAGAGAAACAGACTTAATTGAACACACTCACAGATATAAAACTATATCTCTATCCCTGCAGACGATTTCTAACATTCATCTATGATTCAAATGCATACGAATGACATCCATCACAAAAAATGCATTACATAGAAATTGATAATAGGAGAAACTGTCATTTTTCTATTAATGGTTGAATGTTCATTACAATAGTGGAGTCCGAGCTACAACTGAGTCTTGACTCTCTGTTTTTTTATCCCTACACACACCTACCTACCTCTACTTGTGATAATACAAGAGTTTATATAAGAGGGATCGACGAAATTCCCTCCAAGCCAAGCTAGTGGTGTAAAATCACCATTCAAAATGCCTGCCTAATGGGAAAATTACAATGATGGAAATCTACTCCAAATTGGATGCAAATCCCTCCTACTGTCAATCACTTAATGGCGACCTTATCTCTAGCTTGTGTGAAGGAAAAACTTGTCTCTTCCATCTTGTCATCATTAAATGACTTAATCATGCTTTTGATTCTCGAAAAAAAATGAGAGGGTGGTGCCTCTTCTTTCCTTGAATACGTGCCATGCATGCTAATCGGCTGGCGCGTGCTAAGGTGGAGTGATTCTCCTGCATCATACTCCACAGCTACAAAGTTCATGAGCTCCTTCTCATGATCTTTCCAGCGTGGTTGAAATCCTCCTGGATCCCAAATTTTTTCTTGGAGATGTATTTCTACTCCCCTGCCTCGCTGTTGTTGCTCCTGCATCTTCCCTATGGCTCGTGCGGGTTCCTTTCTGGCCAGATTATCCTTGCTAACTGTTTCTTCTACTAACCCCAACATTAGCTTCCTTATCTCCTCAATCACCTCGTCTAGCTACTCCATTGGCTAGTTTTTCTTTTGCAGATTGGCTTGCTACACTTCTTCCTTGTCAGTGGGTAAATCATATCGATCTCCCAAGTTATCCTCTTCATGTCTTATGTCTTTATCTTTCCACTCTTTCTAGCTTCTCTTCACTGAGATGATTCTCATCTTCTTCCTCTGACAAATTTTTCTCCGCCATATTTTCTCGTGCTAGTTCAACTCCATCTTCCCCCAGCTGCTCCTCATGCTGGTATTCGGCTCCCTCTTCTACTGTGTACTTCAGTGTCGCGGTTATCTCTTGTTCAGCTCCTCGTCCAAAATTTCCAAGCATTCCTGCTGAATTCTCTTCTCCTATGATCTGCATGATTATCCTGTGGTAGTCATTTTATGGTTCTGGATCATTCAACCAATCCTCCAGTGCCTTCAATTCCATTTCCCACTGAGTGAGTAACTCAACTAGGTATTCCCCTTTTGTTGGGACAGACTTCATTATCTATTCCTCCTTCTCCATGATAGTCTCAACTTGTTGTCCTTCTATTGCATATGCAACATTTGCGCTATCCTCTCCTTGGCTTCTTGGTAGGAATATCTCAAATCTTCCAATGATCAGAACGCTCCTCAGATCCTCCTCCCTTGTGATTAAAGTTTCCATCTTGTCATCATCTTCATTCACGTGGCTTGCAGCTCTGCATGAATCGTCATATATATGAGACCTTTGTTTCGCCTCCTCTCCACCTTCAATACCCCCTGACGCAAACTCTCACTTGATCTCACCTCTTCTCCCTTTTCCATTTGGCGATTCAGGATGTCTTCTTTGCCCTCCTGACATTCTACGAGACCCACTAATTCATTCTTATTCCCCACTTGGCCACCTACGATACCCCTTCTAGATCTCTTTCCCTCATCATTAAGTTTTTTAGCATGCCTCATCCACCTTTTTAACATGTGTTGCTGCCCTTCGTCCAAAAACTTCCGAACAAGACATTTAGTTGTTCTCTTTAAGGGCCATTCATACCTCCAGCATACCCTTGCCTCTTGTTGCATTTTCAATGTTAGCGTCTCCATTTCTGCCCAGATTTCCCTTATCTCCTTGTCTATTTCCACTTTTTTTTTCTGCAGGGGGACTTCTCCTTGACCATGCCCATAACTCCCAATGACCATCTTGCTTCACCTACAACCCACCTGGCTGTTTACCATCTGTTGCACACCTTGCAAAAACTTCAACATAGTATCCCACTATGTCTCCCTTGCCTATAGAAATCAATTCTTCATTAGCTCTGATACCACTTGATGTGTAGACCCCACCCCTCTCTCCTCGGGGCTGCTTGACCTCCTGGTCTAGGATCATTCAAGTCACCGAGTCGAATGGCTCGTCGGGCTCCTAATGGGAGCCAAATTAACTTGACACATGCCCTTCCATCTTCTTGCACAGGTTGTGTGGCAATCATAGACCCTCTCCTTGGCACTTTTTGATCCTTAATGCCAACAGGTGCTAGGTCCCTAGGCTAGGCTCTCCCTTTGATGTGACCATAGACTATGACCATGGGACAACTCCCTTCGCGATTCTGTGCTTCGGAACTTTTGCGAGATTCTTACCCCCCCTTTCCCGATTTCTGAATCGACAACTTTCTTCGGGACTAAATCTGTGGTCCACACTCTCCTTGCGTTAGACAGCTGCAATTGGATCACGAGTTTGAACTTCATGAGTCCTCTCTTCTCCTAGTTTGCTTCCCCCTGATTTGCGAATCAACGAAGTGTTGATATTTCACCACGTGACCTCTCTTGGTGGATGACTAAGATCTCTTCGGCTATTCTTTCCTTGACATGTTTCACTCCTCTAACTTGTGTGGATCACTTCCACGTGTCCCTTTTAGATCCAAAGGTCTGGATTCAAATCACTCTTCGCAAATTCATGAAGATCCTTGTTTTCTCTTGGAAAACCTATTGAAGTTCCTTCTCCCAAATCTCTCAACCTTCTGTCGCCTATCTCTTCCAACAATGGGTGATTTCATGGTCTTCAGGACTTCGGCAAGTCCTCGACTCCTTTGCACACTTGGTGCAATTTCCTCCTTCAAGACTTAGATTGTTCTCGAATTCCTTCTACAATCCTTGCAGAGTTCTGCACCAACTCTTCTGCAACTTTGATCGGCTTGAAAAACTTCAAGTTCCCTTGTTCCTTTGTCTTTAATGAACTTCTTTGTGCCCTCCTAGAAACTTCTCACTCTTCCTCCTGAGCTTGTAAGATGAACTTATAGTCTCCTCGGCGCATTCCTTGTGCTAGACTAAGCTTCTTGAAGACCTCTCCCTTACCCTACCTGAAGGGTTTAAGGCATCTCCTTTCCTTTGTCGATGCACTCTTACAAATCCTTCCTTTCTTAGAGTGTTCAACAACCCTGGGATTCTCTTAAGGATTCCAACACTTTCGACCATGTTTCTATTGTACGCTCTTGTACTTTCTCTATGCCCTCCTGGAAAAGTGTTTCAGAGTGTTTAGTAACTCCGAACTGTTATTCCTCCTATACAGTGTTTCTTTCCAAGGTACTTAACCACCTTGCAATTTCCTCTTGAGTCTATGAATTATCCTGGGATGCCCTCCTGGCAGTTTCTCTTCTAACTCCACTGCATTTAGATACACACTCCTTGTTAATGTTTAAGCTATTATTAGGTTTCTTTTATTTCATTAGATAACCATAGCATAAATAGGATCACTGTGAAATACACAATCACAAGAGACACATCATTTATTCTGGGAAACCCTCATGGGGGAGAAAACCAAACAAAAACTTCCTTAATATAGATAGCCAATACAATGCCAAGAGATAACTCAAACAAATACAGAAAGTCCTCTCCCAAGAATGCACCTCTCTCTCTCTCTCCTCTTCTCCAACTGTAGCTCCAGACTTGTGCTCTGATGATCAAGTGAGTGAGTGTCCAAATGAGGCACTAGCCTCTCTTATTTATACAATCTCTTAGGTGTTGGAGTGAGGTGTCTTTTCACTAGCAGGGACGACTTCTCAATCTAGGTGGTTATAACCACTTTAATATATTCTGGGGATGAATTTTCATTTAGCCCATTACAATTAGGGTTTGACCAATCCACAAAAGGGGATTTGGTCAATTATAATACCCGACATGATCAATCCACAAAAGGGGATTGATCTAATGAATAATACATCAATAATAATTAGAATACTCTTTGCAGTTACATTATTTCAACACTCCCCCTTAACAAGAAGGGTATTCTACAATAACATCAGGTGAGAGAGAGGGCAACATCATCAACAACATCTTGGAAGACTGACTGGCATATCTATAAATCATCGAAAGTTTTTGTCATCATCAATATCATCATTCACAATAGAGATATGGAATGGCATCATCATCCTCATCAACAAGAGGCTAAGGTAATATAATCATCATCTTCAGTGTGAGGCTAAAGTAACATCATCATCTTCGGCATGAAAGATGAAATGGCATCATCATCATCATAATCATATTCAAAAAGGAGCTGAAGTGGCATCATCATCATCATCTTCAACAAGAAGCTAAAGTGGCATCATCATCATCATCTTCAGCAAGAAGCTGAAGTGGCATCATCATCATCAACTTCAGCAGGAAGCTGAGGTGGCATCATCATCATCAATTGCATCAACATGGATTAGTATAACACTAATACATCATCATCATCAATAACAACACAAGGATGATACAACATCAAAAGCAACAAAATCACATCACAAAGGCTGGAGCATCATCAAAAACAACAACATCACAGCAGGAAGGATGGAGCATCATCAACATCAACACTAGGCCGAGGGTATTTAGCATGATACTGGCATCACAGTACGAAGCTGGAAACACATCATCACAACACGAGGCTAGCACATCATCACAACACGAGGCTGACATCACAACACTTAATATGGCACATCATCACATCATGAGGCTGGCATGTCATCACATCACGAGGTTGGCACACTACACAACAATTAAGCTGGGATCACAACACAACAGTTAAGATGGAATCACAACACAACAATTAAGATAGAATCACAATATAACAATTAAGATGGAATCACAACACAACAATTAAGCTGGAATATCAACACAACAATTAAGCTGGAAGCACAACACTCGGATGGCATCTCAACACAACAATTAAGATGGAAGCAAAACACTCGGCTGACATCTCAACATGAAAATTAAGATGGAAGCACAACACTAGGCTGGTATCTCGACATAACAATTAATATGGAAGAACAACACTAGGTTGGGATCTCAACACAACAGTTAAGATGGAAGCACAACACTAGGCTGGTATATCAACACAATAATTAAGTTGGAAGCACAACACTAGGCTGGCATCTCGACACAATAGTTAAGCTGGAAGAACAACACTAGGTTGGTATATCAACAAAACACTACTCCCCCTATCGAAGGAGGTCCTTTCGGACTATACCGAGCTTATCTCNAGTGCCTTCAATTCCATTTCCCACTGAGTGAGTAACTCAACTAGGTATTCCCCTTTTGTTGGGACAGACTTCATTATCTATTCCTCCTTCTCCATGATAGTCTCAACTTGTTGTCCTTCTATTGCATATGCAACATTTGCGCTATCCTCTCCTTGGCTTCTTGGTAGGAATATCTCAAATCTTCCAATGATCAGAACGCTCCTCAGATCCTCCTCCCTTGTGATTAAAGTTTCCATCTTGTCATCATCTTCATTCACGTGGCTTGCAGCTCTGCATGAATCGTCATATATATGAGACCTTTGTTTCGCCTCCTCTCCACCTTCAATACCCCCTGACGCAAACTCTCACTTGATCTCACCTCTTCTCCCTTTTCCATTTGGCGATTCAGGATGTCTTCTTTGCCCTCCTGACATTCTACGAGACCCACTAATTCATTCTTATTCCCCACTTGGCCACCTACGATACCCCTTCTAGATCTCTTTCCCTCATCATTAAGTTTTTTAGCATGCCTCATCCACCTTTTTAACATGTGTTGCTGCCCTTCGTCCAAAAACTTCCGAACAAGACATTTAGTTGTTCTCTTTAAGGGCCATTCATACCTCCAGCATACCCTTGCCTCTTGTTGCATTTTCAATGTTAGCGTCTCCATTTCTGCCCAGATTTCCCTTATCTCCTTGTCTATTTCCACTTTTTTTTTCTGCAGGGGGACTTCTCCTTGACCATGCCCATAACTCCCAATGACCATCTTGCTTCACCTACAACCCACCTGGCTGTTTACCATCTGTTGCACACCTTGCAAAAACTTCAACATAGTATCCCACTATGTCTCCCTTGCCTATAGAAATCAATTCTTCATTAGCTCTGATACCACTTGATGTGTAGACCCCACCCCTCTCTCCTCGGGGCTGCTTGACCTCCTGGTCTAGGATCATTCAAGTCACCGAGTCGAATGGCTCGTCGGGCTCCTAATGGGAGCCAAATTAACTTGACACATGCCCTTCCATCTTCTTGCACAGGTTGTGTGGCAATCATAGACCCTCTCCTTGGCACTTTTTGATCCTTAATGCCAACAGGTGCTAGGTCCCTAGGCTAGGCTCTCCCTTTGATGTGACCATAGACTATGACCATGGGACAACTCCCTTCGCGATTCTGTGCTTCGGAACTTTTGCGAGATTCTTACCCCCCCTTTCCCGATTTCTGAATCGACAACTTTCTTCGGGACTAAATCTGTGGTCCACACTCTCCTTGCGTTAGACAGCTGCAATTGGATCACGAGTTTGAACTTCATGAGTCCTCTCTTCTCCTAGTTTGCTTCCCCCTGATTTGCGAATCAACGAAGTGTTGATATTTCACCACGTGACCTCTCTTGGTGGATGACTAAGATCTCTTCGGCTATTCTTTCCTTGACATGTTTCACTCCTCTAACTTGTGTGGATCACTTCCACGTGTCCCTTTTAGATCCAAAGGTCTGGATTCAAATCACTCTTCGCAAATTCATGAAGATCCTTGTTTTCTCTTGGAAAACCTATTGAAGTTCCTTCTCCCAAATCTCTCAACCTTCTGTCGCCTATCTCTTCCAACAATGGGTGATTTCATGGTCTTCAGGACTTCGACAAGTCCTCAACTCCTTTGCACACTTGGTGCAATTTCCTCCTTCAAGACTTATATTGTTCTCGAATTCCTTCTACAATCCTTGCAGAGTTCTGCACCATCTCTTCTGCGACTTTGATCGGCTTGAAAAACTTCAAGTTCCCTTGTTCCTTTGTATTTAATGAACTTCTTTGTGCCCTCCTAGAAACTTCTCACTCTTCCTCCTGAGCTTGTAATATGAACTTACAGTCTCCTTGGCGCATTCCTTGTGCTAGACTAAGCTTCTTGAAGACCTCTCCCTTAGCCTACCTGAAGGGTTTAAGGCATCTCCTTTCCTTTGTCGATGCACTCTTGCAAATCCTTCCTTCCTTAGAGTGTTCAACAACCTTGGGATTCTCTTAAGGATTCCAACACTTTCGACCATGTTTCTATTGTACGCTCTTGTACTTTCTCTATGCCCTCCTGGAAAAGTGTTTCAGAGTGTTTAGTAACTCCGAACTATTATTCCTCCTATACAGTGTTTCTTTCCAAGGTACTTAACCACCTTGCAATTTCCTCTTGAGTCTATGAATTATCCTGGGATGCCCTCTTGGCAGTTTCTCTTCTGACTCCACTGCATTTAGATACACACTCCTTGTTAATGTTTAAGCTATTATTAGGTTTCTTTTATTTCATTATATAACCATAGCATAAATAGGATCACTGAGAAATGCACAATCACAAGAGACACATCATTTATTCTGGGAAACCCTCATGGGGGAGAAAACCAAACAAAAACTTCCTTAATATAGATAGCCAATACAATGCCAAGAGATAACTCAAACAAANTAATTAGAATACTCTTTGCAGTTACATTATTTCAACACTCCCCCTTAACAAGAAGGGTATTCTACAATAGCATCAGGCAAGAGAGAGGGCAACATCATCAACAACATCTTGGAACACTGACTGGCATATCTATAAATCATCGAAAGTTTTTCTCATCATCAATCTCATCATTCATAGCAGAGAGCTGGAATGGCATCATCATCCTCATCAGCATGAGGCTAAGGTAATATCATCATCATCTTCAGTGTGAGGCTAAAGTAACATCATCATCTTCGGCATGAAAGATGAAATGACATCATCATCATCATAATCATCTTCAGCAAGGAGCTGAAGTGGCATCGTCATCATCATCTTCAGCAAGAGGTTGAAGTGGCATCATCATCATCATCTTCAGCAAGAAGCTGAAGTGGCATCATCATCATCAACTTCAACAGGAAGCTGAAGTGGCATCATCATCATAAACTGCATCAACATGGATTAGTATAACACTAATACATCAATAACAACACAAGGTTGATACAACATCAAAAGCAACAATATAACAACACAAAGGCTGGAGCATCATCAACAACAACATCACCGCACGAAGGCCAGAGCATCATCAACATCAACACCAGGCTGAGAGTCTTCAGCATGAGGCTGGCATCACAGCACGAAGCTGGCAACACATCATCACAACACGAGATTGGCACATCATCACAGCATGAGGCTGGCATGTCATCAGTACGAGGCTGGCATCACA
>JZKD02S2109126.1:16327-27641 GCA_000966675.3 Picea glauca
GTGCTGATTTAGGAAATTGTGTTTTTCCACCTTATAACCAAGATGGCAAGACTTGAGTAAAGCGTATGACCTTTATTTATTCCAATGTTTTTGTATTTAGGAATTAGATGATATGGTTATCCTGTTGTGATGATGTTAGTCTCTTGAATTGGTTGAGACACCCTCCGTGGAATGCCCGGGTTCTTATGCGTTAACTTACTCGGAGTTGTTCTGAAGGTTGTCGTTAGTTAAATACTGTGGAGTGGGTGCTTGTCAGAGTCCTGGTCAAGCGCTTTCCGTAAGGGGTGCGTTGTTCTTCTTACTTAGGTTGTACTTGATTGTGATCTATTGGTTGCTTGGTCCGTTGTGTCGGGCGGGATGTAGATACCCCCATGTTCCTCAGAACAGTCGCCAGCCCTGAGACCTTAAATGGTTAAAGACGATGGGAAACCGGGCTTGAGCGTTGCTTATGTGTCTTGGAGGTCCTAACCTTGCAGGGTAGGACGGGCGGGAGRTCAGTCGTATATAGTGGTCAGTTTTACTTTTCGCTGAGTGTCTGCGTTGTGCACCTCTGCCTATGATTGTGTTTGTGATGGTTCTCGTTGAGGCGTTCAACGTTCTTGCGCTGAACCTCGTGTTGAGTCTTTTTGTTAGTCGAATGGCATCGTACAGTTCATTATGTTGCTACTTCTACACGCGCGCACCCACACACACACACAAAAAAAAAAAAAAAAATTTGCACCTGTGACTAGAATGATCGTCGTAACGAGGCGGTTCGTTACAAACGTTTTCTCAAAAACCCTTTTCACTAGACAGAGAGTGTTTGCAGAAGATATATTACACACTGAACATATTATGTTACAAGAATAATGGGTGGTACAGAGCACAATTGCAAAGGAAATGCATAACTCCAGAGAACCCATTTAAATTGTATTATAGTGATATTATTGTACTTACCACACCTTTGGAGATACTTTCCATAGCACCCTTGATGCCACTTTCCATTAGGGTCGAATGTTATCACAGAGCCAAATGAAATTGTCGATCGCATAGAGTGCAAAGACAAATGTTTTAAAAAAAAAAAGAGGAAACTATGGAGCATGAATGATACCTTGAGCCCCTCACTAGAAGAGTAAGAGTGATTGTACGCCAAACATCTCCGCCATGTGAATCAATGGAAGTGGTGAGCTCACACTAGGCGTTTCCCTGTAGTAACAATTCTAGAGGGTATTGGACAGACCTATCACCATTAATGGGTCAACCATAACGTAAATGCCTATAGGCTAGAACAACATAGGTTCATACCTGACCTGTCATCCACCTCTTTTGGTTTCTGAACCACTTAAATGATAAGTGGATAGGTTTAACTAGGCATCATATGGATAGTGTTAACATGCGCATTGGGTTGCACTTCATGCGTAGTGTGTAAATTGTATGCCACTTCAAACATAAACCCTTATACTATGGGAATGATTTTAATCATAGAATGTTATACTATGGAAAGTGTTATGGTATAGATACATTAATTACCCTAGCACGTGGACTCTAGACTAAGACAGTGATGTCTCCTAGTCTGCTAGAGTCATAACCTTGTGTTATAGTTTTCTTACATGATTTTCTTCAACATAATAAAACTAGCTTAAATTATAACTTAGTTATGACATTCAATAGTTTGGATAACATGGGTATGAGGTAACCCTAATATGTTAATTGATGGGCCTTATGCTATGGAACTTGGTAGTCATAGTTACCAATTTAACAATGTAGTCAAATGTATGACTTTAAGTCTAGTCAAATGTATGACTATGAGTTGATCTAATGAAAATGCTATTATTTATTTTAATGATAGAAATAGTAAGTTTTTGTTGGAGAGTAAAACCTTCTACAAACTCTTAGGATGGATAGTTTGGTAGAGTAAAACTTTTATGCGTAAAAACAATGTCTTATATATATAAGAGAATATTTTCATGTGTCATGAACATTTTGTTGATTTATAAACTTTAGTTCCCCAATGATTTTTTTTTTAATTTTAGTGAAATTTGGGGTACATTACATATGGTATCCGAGATATAGGTTACATTGCTTGGACCTCAAGGAAGCATCGGAATTGCATTTTTTTTTTCTTTGAAGGAAAAATCTAACGAACATATTTACTATTACAAACAGAAAAAAAAAAATGTCTTGTGAAAATGTCAATGCAGAATGAGGAAGGAGATAGGCCCGAGGGAAATCAAAACCTAGAACTTCCTAGAGACCCAGAACATAAGAGTGAAGGAAGCTCAACCACTCAAGTCTTGGAAACGATGAGGAACCTTATCATGTAATTACAAGTATTTAAAGAAAATAACGAAAATTTGAAGAAAGCACAGGAAGACCAACTGGAAATAAATGAAATGCTTCTATGCAATATAGTAACAAATAAAATTCCAAAAGACAATGAAAAAGAAGACGTCAAAAAAATCCCTCTAAGAACTCTAGTCATGAAACAAAAAAAGAGGATAGTTCTTCCAAAGACACACACATGACAGAAAACAAAGCATCTATATGAAGAAAAAGAAAACAAGTAGACCACCTATAAGGTGAGTTCAAAAATATAAAACCCTCCACCTTCGATGGAGAATCTAAGACTCATGAGGAAGTTGAAGCATGGTTGTAAGACATTAAGAAATGCTTTCATATTTATAATTACTCGAGTAATATGAAGGTTAGAATGGCCATCTATAACTTAAATTTAGGAAAAGCTAGTATCTGGTGACAAGAACAGAAATTAGCCAAGGCATTGAAAGAAAAACGAATGGAATGGTTAGAATTTAAAAATTATTTCAAGAAGAAGTACTTATCAGAAATTTATTACGAAAGAAAAAATAAGGAATTTTATGAACTACGACTAGAAAAAATGGCCATGGACGATCTGATAAATAAATTCCTATATCTATTGAGGTTTGTACTGTACATAAATATACAAAGGTTATTAAGATGCCTACCACATTCTTACAAGGATGGACTTGAATTTTACAATCCTAAGTCTTTAAATGAAATGTTTAGAAAGGATCAAATGTATTATAATTAGTACAAACAGAGATCTAAATTTACCAAGGCATGGAAAGACAAGAAACATGATAAAATGAATCAGTGTAAGAAAGGCTTCCAACCAGCCCCTTTTTGTAACATGAAAATTGGTTTTCAAAGGAAGGACTGTCACTCTAATACATAGAATACTTAAGGGGGGAATAAACCATTTAATATGGGCTTCAATAAGGTTGGGGACAACCCCACATAACCATTGAAATGTTGGGAGTGTGGATAACCCCACCCGAGGATAACTTTTCCATGCTTAAATCCCACAACAAGAACTTCAGTCTATAGCGTTCAGGAGGCTTCAACAGTTGGAGACAGTGGTTGAAGTGTGCATAAGATTAATGCAGCTTTGTATGGAAAATAGGAAGATCATCAATCCACTATTGTGGAAGTTGAAGGTAAAATTTATTTAAAAAATGTTTATATACTAATTGACCCATGATCTATTGTGAGTTATATTACTCCAACTTTAGTAGAATTGAACAAGTTAAAGAAGGTAAAAAATGCTAAATATTGGTTAGTACAGCTAACAACCGGGACTAAAAGAAAGGTAACCAATTTTATTTCTGATTGTGAACTTAGCATAAATGGTCAAAGTAAAAAGTTAAATGTGAACATATTACCTTTGGGGTCTGTTGACAGACGAAGTTGACCGCTCATCAACTGGAAGAGTGAATCCGGTCCGGGGTTGTCTAATTAACCCAAACCGTTTGGATTAATTCACTCTGACGGGTTTAATGGTTCTGTTGGCCAATCTAAAGTCCTAAGGGAAGCAAAAAACAACTAAAAGAAATGCAATAACTTACTAAATAATAATCACTAAAATATATATGTACATCTCAATATATATACAGTTTAAAAGATATTTATATAATAGTTCCATTTGTCTAGTTCAAATAATGAGTTTTGATCTAAACTCATAAAAATCTAATATAATATGGTTCTTTTGATGGAAATCAAAAATAGAAAGCCGCATGCACTATTTCTTTTTGTTTTGTTTTTATATCATTTAATCTATATACACCTCTAAGATCAAATATAAAACTACTATTTAAATAGAAAAATGCAGACAATAAGAATTATACGACATATAATGATTTCGATTATAGACTAGAAAATAATAAAAAGGAAGAATAGACTAGCCTATCAATCACTTTGAAGAGTATGCATCCAACTATTAGCATAAATAGTACATCAGTCCATCCACGAGAGAAATATGCTCTGATATTTACACTGTTTGGGAAAAATGCTAAACTGTGTATTGACTGATGTATTTAATTGATAAACAATAGAACACAAGATGATTACAGTGATATAATAAACTGCTAGTAGTAACGCATTAGGTAAATCCTACAGTTAAAACTTGCATTTAGTCAACCCACATATTTAAGGTAAACCTCATAATATGAATTGAAATATTGTTCGATTGTTTTGATAAAATTGAAGCATAAATCGTGAAACATGAAGAAAAACTATCTTGACAACAACAAAAAAATGTGAAGATGAAAGCTATCTGCAGTCATTCAATTACCAAGATAAACAAATTATAGATCACAAAAAAATTCACAGATGACTAAAGCATAAAGTACATATTTGTCATGTCTAAATTTGAGCATAAGCTGTTCACCATAAGCTCCAGGCCCAGATGCCCGTGATTACAAAATGATAGGTTTATAAAGGCTTCAGAAAATATAATTGTTTCTGTTCCTGAGATCAAATATTTGTTTCAAAAATAAAGGGGGATGCAACCACCCTGATCCTACTAAATCCTCCAAAACTAACAACAGTTCCTTTTTGTTCATTCAAAATACATCATAGATATGACTGGAAGGTCTCAAGAGTGCCTTAGATCAATTTTGAAATCATGGACCCCTAAATATCCTTAAAGAAAAGGAAAATAGAAAGATTTCAGATATATTTTCTGTCATTAATTTACACAATTCGAATTAACATAACTGGCTACAGAATCTTGTGATTATGTAGCTAGTTATTTTAGTAAATGAAATCTCATTTTATTTAATGAATAAAACAAACTAATTTAATAATGAAATATAGTTTATTCAACAAACCAAATAATCTAACTTAAGAATGAAAACAAACATGCTATTAATTTAAGAGATCATACCTCTAACCATGAAATCAAATCGTATCATGAAACCTTGGAATTTACAATGGCTGTAGCAGCCTCAACGTTTTTAAATACTAAATTGCTTGTTGTCTTGATATGTTTTTCCTTCCCTTGAATAACTGACTCGAGCCTCAAGTTTTCGCTCGTTAAAACATCAACCTGGTCTTTTAATTCCTTAACCCATGACTATAGAATTGGGATATCAATATAATATCTATCAATCCATGATAGACAGACCTCACACTTTGAATGTGTGGCAGTTGCATTAGAGAAAACAAGATTGTGGACTGGAGAACCTTCCATACGGATAGTAGATTCATTGCAAAGCTTGACACCAGGAAAATCTAGATTATCTTTCAAACAGGGAGGTAAATTATCGACAAATTTATAAGGTCGATCAGGGTGTGGCTCGAATGACAAAGGGTCTTCCTCTGCAAGGAATTTGTCGATTTCAGAGTCAGAACTCTCCTTAACCTCAATCATGTTGTTCGCGTTTGCATGAGAATTCATCTTATTACGAAGACTCTGCAATATCAATCTCCCAGCCCTTTTGTTCTTAAAATTTATATCAACACTGCTTTTAGATTTCTTCCCTATAGGTTTCTTTAAGTTTTTAACACAGTCAGTAGGATGTATAACCTGCTCACAGACCTGTTGAAAAACCTTTCAATCGATTAAGGGTTTGTTGTATGGGGCCAAGACACAGGCTTGGATGGGTGAGAGGGGCGTTGTAGGGTAGGTTAGGGTTTCTTCAACCACTGGCTTATCGACCTCATCAATATTTGGATTAAAGAAACCATTTCTCACTACAAATGAGTCCCAATTATCACTCTGCAATTCTAACTGATGCACAAGTAAGATTTTAATTAGGCCGTGATGGAAGAGGCTAGAGTCGGCTCGCTTCTTTTTATATCTTTTACCCATTTTATAAAGAATCCTCAGTAAGTAATACGGCATGTTCAAGGGAAAACCCATAAAAACCAAAAGCAAGCACAAATTATAGAGAAAGACTAAACTAAAACGTCCCTCACAGGTGACGAACTACTTTAACACAGCAAGTAAATCATGCCACCAATCTTTCAAGGCGGAAATGGGCATACCTTTTTCGCATCCCTTAATTTTTCGAGATGTAAACAGCAGGGTCCAAGGAACTTCTTCCACTTTTGCGCTTTTAAACCACCTTTGCCCGCTTGATGGTAACCCTATGGCTTGACTCAGGGACTCCTTGGTAACCTCCAGTTGCACATCACCAACTTTCACTCTACAACCATCAAAGGAGAAAGTGAATTCTTGGGCAACCTGTAAATTGAATCCCTAAAACTTCCTAATGAAAACGAGCGAGCCACTTCTCTCCAAATATCTTCTGGCATCGTCCTATAAGAGTAGGGTTTGGATACCATTTGTTTCAATTCTCACGACAGGAGCCATACTGGATGGGAGGGTAATCAAACAAACACAGCATACAAGGAGGGTTTGTGAAAACAAAATAGAGCCATAACCCCGAGCCCAACAATGAACGTTGTAAAGACTCATACGATGGGATGGACGTTTAATTGAAATACATGCGAAGAAGGTTTGTGAAGCCCAAGGCCATCCTTAGAAATAATGGCAGTCTACAAATCATATGCCACCTTTGCATTCAGTATGAGCTAGGACCAAAGCATTAAAATGAAAATAAGCGCACGCATCGTGGGTTTCATCACCAAGTTTGGGTAAGTCAAAAATCGAAAAATCAAAGTTTTGTAAAAGAAACGTAGCCAAGAATCAAACCAAAACCATGCAAAAAATCAAATCGTGGGGGTCCTTTGTTCATAAAACCATCAACCTCTTAAGCATGCTTGGAATTGAAAGGATCAAAACAAAGAGAGTAACCTCTTCATGGCAAGGAATCAAAATTCCATAATAAACTATATGAACAATTTTCCTTTAATGAAATTTTAAAACATAATGGTAATCACAGTCGCAAGTTTTCATGCTTTCTGCCATGAAAACAAATCTTGAATAGACAATAGGGATAAGCGACAATTTACAACTGTCCTTTCAGAAACTGCTTATGAAGAGTAATAAAAATTCATGATCCTAGTTAGGAAGCTATATAGATCATTTAATTGATATAGAAAAAATAACAATTATATTATTGCTGCCAACAGGGTCTTATGATATAATTATCAGAATGGATTGGTTAAAAAACATAAAGTGATATTAAATTGTTACGAAAAGTCATTTGTGTATAAAGATGAAAATAATACAGTCAAAACAATACAAGGAATCAGAAAACCAGTTTCTTTTAGGCAAATATCAACAATGAAATTTAAGAAATGTATTAATAAAGGTTTCCAAGTACATGTTTTTCAAGTAACTAATCTCCTAGGGGAAGAAATCAAACCAAGTTTAGAAGACTTTGCATTCCTACGTGGGTTCAAAGACGTATTCATAGAATAAATATCAGAACAACCTCTAAGGAGATAGATAGATGTATCTATCAATCTACTACCTGGATATACCCCGGTGTCCAAGGCACCTTATAGAATGAGTATACCCAAATTAACAGAACTGGGAATTCAGTTACAAGAACTGTAAGATAAAGAGTATATCAGACCAAGTTTTTCACCCTCGAGAGCACCAATTTTATTTTTTAAAAAGAAAGATGGAACTTTGAGTCTCTGTATTGATTATCGACAACTGAATAAAATGAAAATTAATAATAAGTATCCTTTACCTAGAATTAATGATTTGTTTGACCAGGTTGGAGGAGAGAAGGTATTCTCTAAGCTAGCTTTGATGTTTGCTTATCACCAAGTCATGATAAAGGACGAAGATGTAAATAAAACAACATTTAAAACACGTTATGGACACTATGTATTTGTAGTGATCCCATTCAGACTTACTAATGCACCAACAACCTTTATGTGCTTGATGAATAGTATATTCAGCCAATATCTCGATAAATTTGTGTTGGTTTTTATTGATGATATTTTAGTTTATTAAAAAACTGAAGAAGAACATGAAGAGCATATGAAAGTATTACTATGAAATTTAAGAGAACATAAGTTATATGCTAATTTTGATA
The DNA here is from genome assembly GCA_000966675.3 of Picea glauca. Classification (NCBI taxonomy): domain Eukaryota; kingdom Viridiplantae; phylum Streptophyta; class Pinopsida; order Pinales; family Pinaceae; genus Picea; species Picea glauca. The sequence continues at coordinate 24,583 of JZKD02S2109126.1, forward strand.
AGTGTGATTTATACCAAAGAAAGATACGATATTTAGGTCACGTAATATCAAAAGATGGTATTGCAGTGGACCCAGAAAAGATTAAATACATTATGGAATGGCATATTCCTAAATATGTACTAGACATAAGGTCATTTATGGGGATTTATGGTTGTTACCCGAGGTTCATCGAAGGATTTTCCAGAATTTCATATCTGATTACATCACTACAAAAAAAGGGAATAAAGTTTAATTGGTCGCAAAAATGTCAAGACGGTTTTGATAATCTAAAAGGACTGTTAACTACAGAACATATCCTAAAAATAGCATATCCATATAAATATTTTACAGTTTGTGTAGATGTGAGTAAAGAGTGATTAGGAGGTGTGCTAACACAATATGGACACGTCATATGTTATGAATCACATAAATTGAAAGAACGTGAACGAAACTATGTGATTCACAACTTAGAATTAGCAGTTGATATTCATGCATTAAAAATGTGGTAGCACTATTTAATGGGAAGGAAATTTATGTTACTAATCGACAATAGTGGTGTAAAGAATTTGTTCAGTCAACCAGATCTCAATGCAAGACAAGCCAGATGGTTTGCCTTTTTAATTGAGTTCAATTTTGAAGTACGACACATCAAGGGTAAGGAAAACAAAGTTAAAGATGCACTAAGTTGGAGGATTAGTGGGCTTTATGAAATAATTATCAGCAAAGCAAAACATGATATCGAACAAAGAATAAAATGTGCATGCAATAATGATGAAAATTACATCAAAACAACAACAAAATTGCAAGGAAATGCAGAAAATATGAACAAAACATATATAAGCATAGATAAAAATGGATTGTTTAGGTTCAAGAATAGGTTATATGTACCTAACTCTATTGATCTAAAGGAAAAAATTATTGATGAGTTGCACAAAAAGTTGCATTATGGCCATCCAAGAGACCAGAAAACAATAACAACATTAAGGAAACAATTTTATAGGCCTAACATGAAAAATGAAACAATTGAATATTTGTCTAAATGTTTAGATTGTTAATAGGTAAAGGTTGAGCACAAGAATTTGGTAGGTCTATTACAACCTCTTCCTATACCAGAATGGAAATGGGAAATTATTTCAATGGACTTCATCACAGGTTCGCCTAAGACTCAAAGACAAAATGACTCAATTATGGTAGTGATTGATACAATAAGTAAATCTGCACATTTTATACCTATGAAATATACTTACAAAGAAATTACTATCACTAAACTTTTTATGAAATAAATATTTAGGTTGCATGGAATTCCTAAGATGTTTATTTCAGATAGAGATGTCAAATTTACATCCATTTTTTGGAAAGAATTGTTTACAGGTTTGGATACTAATTTGAACTTCAGCACAAGTTACCATCCACAAACGGATGGTCAAACAGAACGTACAAACCAAATTATCGAAGACATGTTGTGAATGTGTGTAAGAACAAGAACAACTAAGTGGGAAGAGTATGTACACTTAGTTGAGTTTTATTACAATAATGGTTATCAGGCATACGATAAAATGAGTCTCTTTGAAGTATTATATGGAAGGAAATTATCAACCCCAATCAGTTGGGATAATCTAGTTGATAGGATTATGGTGGGACCATAAATGCTACAGGAAATGGAAAGAATGGTAAAAAGGGTACAATAGAACTTAAAAGAGGCACAAGACAGAAATAAAAGCTATGCATATCTAAAAAGAAGACATCAAGAATTCAAAATTGGGGAACATGTATATCTAAAAGTCAAAGAAAGAAGAAACTCTCTATATCTAGGAAGTTGTTCCAATTTGGCGCCAATATTGTGTGGCCCCTTCGAGATTTTAACTCGAATAAAATCTGTGGCATATCAATTGGAAATTCCTGCAAATTTAAAAGTTCATAATGTTTTTTGTGTTTTGTTATTGAAAATATATATTGCCAATCCTACTCACATCATTGATTGGGACATGCTGCAGGTGGAACCAGAAGGAGAGTTCCAATAGAAACCTTTGTGCATTCTGGAGAGGAAAGAAATGGTACTTCTAAACAGGGCCATCACCCAGGGAAAAGTGCAATGGAAGCACTTTAGTCCTGAGGAGGCCACTTCGGAATTGGAAGAAGATATGAAGAAATCTTATCCAATCTTGTTCTGAGAGATGATTGAACATTGAGGACGGTGTTGTACTTAAGCGGTTGAGGATGTGATATCCTAAAATTATTAGAAATTAAATTCCAAGTTGAATTTAGACATAAATTTCCATTATGGAAAATGCAAATTTAGAAATAAATTTCCATTTATGGAAAATACAAATTTATAATTTTGGATTATCTAATTATTATTTTATGATTGTTGGGAAAAGATTTGACTTTCCCAACTATCCTCTTTTGTTGGACACATGTATGATAAAAAAAATTAATAAATTAAATGTTGGAAGACAAATGGAATGACCAGGTTAAAAACAATTGGCTATGACTCCATGAGTGGGGAATGGGTTTGAGTTAACTCAGAGCTGATTTTTACAAGTGACAAAAGTTGAATTTGGCCACTAGCAGCTCCTAAAAAACATGTATTTGCAAAGCTATGAATTTCCCAAGGAGGGAAAGGAATGCAAAGACCTAGGAAGAAGATAAATACACCATATGTGGGAGGTAGGACATTTCCTAGTATGTTGGGAATTGAGAATTGTTTTTTTCTTATGAGCACATCTAGTGTGAGGAAAACCATTTTCTGATCTATTGAATGTGACAGTAGCTAAGGAGGATAACTCAGTTCACTCTTATGGAGTAATGGTCAGGGTAGGGGGTGATAAGAACAGGGGATCGTGGTTGTTCTGTTTATACGGTTTGGTGGAACGTGGCTATTCCATTTATTTCCCAGCAACAATATTCATATATGTATATCATCTATGTACTTTATTGTTGATTTTATATTATGGATATTATCTGGTTGTTAAAATGTTTTACATTTTATACATATAAGTAAAATCGATTTTAAATGGATTGTATAACCATGTTAGATTGTGGCTTACTATTGTGTAAGAATACCTACAGTGGTGTTTTTT
>JZKD02S2109137.1:29031-39883 GCA_000966675.3 Picea glauca
TTATGTCACTTCCTTTTAACATTAGGGCCAACCTGACACTTTCTTATTTTGTAATTTTTTTCTTTAATTATCTTCAGGGCCTACATGTACTTCCTTCTTCAATTCACTTTGTGATATTCAAAAAATCATTTATCCTCAACCATGAGGATCCACGTGGCATGCCACATACCACCAGAAACAACATGATGTATACTATCCACCCATGGGTGTTGTATCTGGATGTGCATTTTCCTTCATGTCCAAATACCTTCATCAATCTTGCGGTCCAAAACCCATGACTAGGGTTGACATCAATGAAAACAACCAATAGTCCAACATTCTCCACTGGTAATCATCGCTAAAAAGAATGGGAAGTGGTGAATCTATGTATATTACATAGAACTTATTAAGGCTACCCAGAAATACCACTTTCCCCTATTGTTTATTGATCAAGACCTTGATACTTTAGCAATGAAGCATTTTTTCTCCTTCCTAGATGGTTTTAGTGGCTACAATCAGATTCAGATTGCTCCGGAAGACCAGGATAAAACTACATTTACATGTCTCTGGGGTACCTTTTCATATAGATTATTTCCCTTTGGATTATGTAATGATCCATATACATTCCAGAGATTTATTTTAACAATATTTTTTGATTTGATTAATGAAGGACTTGAAGTTTGCATGGACGATTTCACCCCTTATGGAACTGACTTTGATCAAGCCTTAAGCAATATGGAGAAGGTATTGGAATGATGCATTTCTACCAGGCTATGTTTGAGTCATGAGAAATGTCATATGATGATGAATGAAGGTGTGGTAATAGGAAACTATGTTTCTACATATGGAATTAAGGTAGACCCAACAAAAATAGAGGTAATCCTTAATCTACCTACACCTCATACACAAACTGAGGTACGCAGTTTCCTTGGCTGTGCAGGATATTATCGCGGATTATATAATTTTTTTCAAGATGCACCTTTACATGATTTAAATGGTAATATGGAATTACAGTGCTCTGATAAGTGTGATGTTGCATTTGTAAGGCTCAAAAGGTTGGTTTCAACAACACTAGTGTTTATAGGACCAAACTAGAAATTACCATTTCAAATCTTTTCAGATGCATCGGATATCGCCATAGGCGTTGTCCTTGGATAGGAAGAAGACAAGAAACCTTATGCTATTTATTTTGTTATAAAAAATATTACTCGTGATGAATTAAATTACACAGTAACAAAAAAATAATTTTTAGCCGTTATACATGATATTAATAAATTTCTACAGTATATAACAAGATATCTAGTTATTCTGTATACTGGTCATTCTGCTATTAAATATTTAGCTAACAAACCAATTACTAATGGATGGGTTACTCGGTGGTTATTACTATTGAAGGAATTAAACATCACCATCAAGGATAGGCCCGGAAGAGAAAATCTCATTGCATATTTATTATCTCGCATGCCCAAAACAAATAACTCTTTGACAGTTGAAGACCAATTTCCAGACGAACACATTTCATTGTCACTATTAGGACGTCGTGGTATGCTGATGTGGTGAATTATTGGGCAGATGGGAAACTGCCAACACTCTTGTCATCAAGAGAAAGGAAACTAATCATTCAATGCAATGCATAGTTCACCTGGATTGGTGGATATCTTTTCCACACAGGGTCTGATATTCAGATCTGAGGATGTGTAAGAGATGATAAAATTTATGATGCCTTGAAGGTAGGTCATGATGAGCCCCGTGGTAGACATTTTGCAGACCATAGAAATGGGCATAAGTTTTTATAGATGAGATACTATTGGCCCTCAATATTCAAAGATGCAAATAAATATGTCCATGCCTGCGACAACTGTCAGAGGATGGGTCGACTAGGCCAAGCTGATTAAATGCACCTACAAGCTCAAGTGGTGGAATAACCTTTTGATATATGGGCACTGGACTTTGTTGGCCCCTTCAACCCAAAATCAAACCAGAAAGCCTATATACTAGTTGCAACAGACTATATGAACAAGTCGGTAGAAGTAGTAGCCTTGACAAGCGCAATTGAGGAAGCAGTCATCAAGTTCCTCTTTGAATTATTTGTATGCTATGGATTATCCAGGGAAGTAATCACTAATGGAGGGTTGCAATATAAAGAACATAAAATCATGGCCACTCTGCCCAATTATTACATTAAAAACAGATTTACCTCCCCATACCATCCACAGGAAAACAATCAAGTGGAAAATACCAATAAAGTATTGGAGGCAATCGTGAAAAAAATAGTCTCAACAAACCATCAAAATTGGGCATTCGATCTTCCAAATTACTTATGGGCCTATCGCACAACATGGAATAACACTACCGGCTACTGTCCTTATCATATAGTCTTTGAAAAAGAACCTATATTTCCAATTGAATTTGAGATCAAGACTCTAAGAATGGCCCAAGAAATTGGACTGGATCTTATGGAGACACACACACACAATGCTTACAATAGCTCAATGAGCTATATGAAGCACACATGTTCTCCCTTCAACACACAGTAGTTATTTAGAAGAAAAGCGATAGTTGGAATGATAAACATATCAAGATAAAATCCTTCCAGAAAGTTGATTGGGTGCTTCTCTATGATTCCATATTTCAGGATTTTTCTGGAAAATTGTAGACAAGGTGGCTAGGACCATATGAAATTAATGAAGTTCATGATAACAAAATTGTCACTCTAGTTACCATTTTTTAGCACCAGAAGTCACCTCTAAATTGCAGAAGAGGTAAGCTTGATACCCATCAGTTTTATATGTTATGATAATAAATTGGGGTGGTCGAATGGGCACAGACCCACGAGAGTATCGATTTAAATCAGAAAACTAGGCCAGACATGCACGAGTAGGTGAGGTCTTGACCTAACTTCAGTCAGGAAGTTGAGTTTAAAATGAGAAGAGGGAAGACTTGGTGAGAATGGTGGACAAGACTGCTATGGGAATCAGGCCTTCCAACAACTTGGAGAAGAAAAGAAAGACCTTGAAATGTGTCGAGATGACATAATCACAATAATACAGTGAGCAAACCTTCATCAAAATGCTACCGTAACAGCTCGACTGGATCCTCCAATTCTAAGCTACTCATTGTAAGAGGGAGAATATGACACAAGAAACTACTTAAAACTGGTGATAATATTGCTATGATCAAACATACATCACAAAAACACAAATACCCTCAATTGGATCCTCCAATTCTGAGTTTTTTAACACAGTGGTTTACAACAATATGAAAAAAAGTTGAATTTCATTAAACAAGAAGTCTCAAATACAGATACATAACCAGAGAAATGAGTGCTTCATCAAAACTTTACAATACAGGAGCCTAGCGCAACCATGTACCCTTTACAAATGATCAAAAATGAGTATTTATACTCAAAAAAAAAATCACAGGAGCATAGTCGACAAGCTGCATTAAAGGCATTGTGTCTGCATGCTTCCTGATAGACTACGCATGTAGTTTTTTGTCAGAAATAGGCCCTCTCAGATGCAATTGTGTTTCAGGAAGGATCAACAATAGATTTGACCTTCTTACAATCCTTTCTAGGTTTTCCATTTATAGTGGAAACGATATTCAACTACCCCCTACCAACCTTAATAACTGCTTCATTGGAATCCAGAAGACCCAAGTCAATTCTGCCTCCATAGGATGTGACAACCTTATCATTCATCATATGGATCTGAGCTGGATGCTTACGAGGAAGCCTGATGATAGATGTGGCTACAGACAAAGTGATGGGTGCACTCGGTATGGATCAATAGATGGGATATGGCCAGGTTGACAACTATAAATGGACGAGGAGACTAAGGATAACATGGGGACCATATAAGCGGAAGTTGAGGTGTAATGGGCTGGAGGCGATGTGGAGAAAGGAGGAATAGGTGGCGGAATATGAGGAAGGGACAGGTACTGGCGAGATAGTGAGTGGAAGATAGATGGTGGGAGCGGAAGCGATGAGAGGCGGCCACTTGTTGGCCTGGGATAGGGCACTATGTGCACATGTGCATATTGGGGCTACGAAAAGTGGTTTGTAACTTCCCCTCTTTTGGGCCCGATGTGTGTCTTTCGATGAAGCGTGGCACCTTCATAAACCATGGTTGTTTTCCCTAGCCCACCTTACCTTTTTTATCGTGTGTGCATGCTGAGGCTTCGATGTGGCCCTCGACTGTTGATATGGGGATCTTAGCTCTTGACTGCCCAGATTTGCATGTGTTTTATCATGTTGTGCCAAAATGTCAAATCACACCTCCGATTTAGGCTATAAGTTGAATGTGGTTTTTTTTCCCACTTTCTTTAATTATTTCACCAAAGAGCCAACTTCTAAGGAAAACACGCCCACCCCCCGCCCCCACTCTTTGAAAATAAATGTGATAACATTAGGCTCCATGGGGGATGGATTGCTCCCTATGAGATGCCAAGAACTCTTTTGTAGTTCCATTTCCCTACTATTGGGATATGGAGTCACCTATAAATCTGACAAAAAGAAAAACCATATTTACAAAAACGTGATAGCCACTTGTGACTCAACTAAATAACTTCTTGAGAAAATGCCCATTTACAGGGATGCCAAAAACTTGATCACCTTCCAAACTTTGCAACTTGTATGTATTATTTGGATATATCTTAAAGATTTTGAAGGGCCCGATCCACAGGGATTCAAATTTGTTGTGCTTTCCTCTGTATTACTTTGGTGCGTCCCATTTGAGAACTAGATCCCCCAACTGGAAATCGTCCTTACTGTTTTTTCTATCAAAATCCTGCTTGATCATCTGCTGACAGTCATGAGATCTATCCATCATCTTCTCTGTGGTCTACTGGGCTTCTACCAGTTGATGAATTCCTCTGATTATATTGTCAAGTTCTTCTTGATAATCCTGAAAGAATTTCCCTACAGGTAAATCCAACTAAGAAGGAAAAATGAATTTTGTCCCATACACGAGTTGGAAAGGAGATGTGCCCAGGGACGTCTTTGTTGTCACTCGGTTATCCCATAGAGAGAAGTCCATCTTAGAATCCCAAGCCTTCTTATTGTCTTCTAACATTCTTTTAATAATCTTAATAAGTATTTTGTTAGAAGACTCTGCTAGTCCATTTCCTTGGGGATAATAGGGAGTGGAGTAAATTAATGAAATCCCAAACTGTTCACATAATTTGATCAATGGATCAGAATTGAAGGATGCAACGTTATCCGTGATTATTCTATTTGGGAAACCGAACCTTGCCATAATATCTTCAAGAAAACCAATGATCACTTTATGTGAATCACTCCTGGTGGGGATAGCTTCTATCCATTTGGTGAAATAATCAGTTGCAGTTAATATCCCCCTATGTTGACCACTTGAAGTAGGATGAATTTCCCCAATGAAGTCCACTCCCCATTGTTGAAAGGGTCCTGAAGCTACTACAGGCTTTAGTGGCAGATATTTGAGCTACTGATTTCCTGAGAATGTTTGACATTTGATACAGGCTCTGTTTTTTGTACAGACATCAGTGAATAAAGTGGGCCAGTGGTACCCATCCCTGAGGATTTTGTAGGTCGTGGTCTTCCAGAAATGGTGTCCCCCACATAAGCTATCATGAAATTTGAACATAATCTTTTGGTACTTCTATGGGTATAAGCATCTCATAATCACACTTAGAAGGTCATTCCAATACAAGACCTGGTCAATAAGGAAATACCTAATTTCTTTGAGATTTAAATCTCTTTCCTTGTTTTTTCCCATACCATCAGGGGGTCTTAACTCTCATAGAAAATATATAATGTCTTTATACTAGGTGCATTTTTCCAAATGGAGGGATGTCCTAAGGGATTCTATGAGACAACTAAGCCTTTTGATATTCTAAGCAAGTGTTGATGAAGTTAACCCCCAAAGATTTATAATTAGATTCAGCCAATAGTTTCGCTAAACCCTTACCTTTAATTAGCTTGGTGGGTTTTATTTCTGTTAGCACTCTGTAAAAATTTTATAGATGAATAGACAAACGACAGAGGAAATTGTTTCAACTAGCTTTAGATCTGAGGTACTAGATTTCTCAACTCAGAGAGGGCTCTCTCATGTCACTGGGTATATCTATGGAAATCGATGGCTAGATTTTGTTTGTTTTGGGGGTTTTTAATAAAATGACTGGAAAAAAAGAAGATAACATTTGGGATATGGGGTCTAGAATAAATAGATTACATTCTCAAACCCAAGAACTATTTAGAGGAAAAGGATAAATTAGGCAGTGAGTCTGAGTTTATATCTGAAAATTTTGCATGACACCAGAAGAAAAAGAAACACATAACTACATTAGAGCATTACATAGATGAATTCTAAATAAGTTAAGAAGAGAGAAACATAGTCTAAGTTTCTAAGCCAAGAGCATTAAATAATGAATTATGGGCCTCTAAATATCCAATTTAGACAGAAGGAAATGTAAATGAATTATATGCTTACAGGAAATACGTACTATGAGGGGAAAACAAGACTCATATCACTKCCARTTAGAATMTTTTCATAAACAATCCAAAATCTTCCTCTGCATTTATATATTCATACTAKCCCCAAAATTTACAAAAGTATTCCTRCATAGAGGGTAGGMTCCTCTTTCTCCATCTTTTCTATATYCTCGAGATAATATATATAGAGGAATTTCTTGYGGAATTCAAAACATTAAGACTTCTCATAATTCTAAAATTAGAGATGAGTTACAATGAGGAATGATTTATAATAACCGTTATCCTATTTTAAAGGGATTGTTAGGAATAGGTTCATCATATTCAGGCCATTTTCATCGACTTCCATCTGTCCAAAACATGCTGAGATGTACTTATTCCAATCTGAGAATTTATTTCAGCTCAACGATCTCCTTCTTTAGAGTGACCAACCAGGTCGGTTTATTCTCTCCAATGCTTTCAACCATTTCAGCCATGTTTTTTGTCTTCTTTCATTTTCTCTGTTTCTTTTTCACAGCTGGACTGTTGATGATTAGGTCCTTCATGATGGGATTTATCCTAAATTCTAATCCTAGGTCTATAGCAGGTTCCGTATGGAATTTATTTTCTAATATGCGTGGAATTTCCCTTTCCTTCTTACCAGTAGATAAACCTTCCATGTTACTTGAATGACCTATTTGACTGGATATGGCTTGATTGGCCTTGTACATATATCCCATTATCATGGAAACTAATATATTCCTTTAGAAATTAGAGATTCAATCTTACGGATGAGATGATATCCTCATACTTGTGAATCGGTAGTTATAGATTTCCAATCATGAATCACTGACAGAGTCACTTGTAGGTACATTGGTTTACCATGCTTGGCTAATACATTTCAAATTTTTATCTTTCAATTTCGTTATAGGGCAGCGTTCACCTTTCATCATATGGTTGTGAAGTACCGAACGAGTGAAGCAGGGTGATTCTGACTAGTCGTTGCCCGCCCTACAAGTGGTTGATTTGACGTATTGAAACATGTGACATCGGGGATTTTGCAAAAGTGGTTTTAGGAAACCCACCTTTATCCTCAATGTATCTCTAGAGGTTCTATGCATCCATTTTAAAAACCACAATGGTTTTCCCCAATCCACCTTTACATGGTTAAGTCTCGTGCAATTTCACCGCTCGATATGGGCCCCAGCCGCTGATTTGGGTCGTTTTACAATCGACGGTCTGTCAAGTTATACCTTTTGCACCTCTACTATATTCATCCATACACCGCCAGATATTTCCTGGTCCTCTAAATTATAAATTCTCCAAACTATTACGCTTCCATGATGATGTAGCTCTTGCTAAATTTCTGAGACTTAGATCATGTCTGAAAATTGTTATGGTGATAAAATAGGATCCAAATGGGTATGCTATCCTCCCTGTGAGGTATAAAAGAACTCATAGACCCATTGCCTAATCCATTAGATTGATCCCAAAACATGTGTGTGTACCCTGCTTCTACGATATCACCAGTGTCTGCTAAAGTCCAAACTCTGCACGCTACTCTAACTGACTGTACACAATACTGGAAATATAAACCAAAATATTCTTTTCCAACAAGCTTATTTGTACATTCCTACCTACCCTAAAATGATGAAATGAATAATCAATCAAGTGATGCTAAAGTGCCAATGCAACCAATCAAGCAATTGGCTTCTTGATCTTTCTCCGCTCACATATTTCTTAAGAATGTAGACAAATGTAAAAGATGGCATCTGGAAACAAAATTTGAATCTAAAATCTAGGTTTATGAATGAATCAAACTCCTTCTTCACTGATGACTATAATAGGATGGCCACCAGATCTTGAAAACCATGAAAAATAATTTCTTCTTGGTGAGAAAAAACAAAAATAAAGGACTCCTTCATAAGTGTTTGTTGTTCTTTCTCTAATTCTTTTATTTTGAGCACATTTTCAAATGAAATGGAAACAATGGGTTTGTTTACTTCTCCATGCATCTCAAGAAAAACATTCATACATTCTTGAAAATCCTCAAATATGAGGACTATATTATGTGCATCATGTCTATCCTCTTGTTAGTCAAACAATTCTGATTTGGTTTCATTAAACTTCTGGAAATTTGTTTGAGGACTGTCTTTTTGACTTTCAAATGAATTAATATAAATAATTTATTGCTCATAATATTCTTGCAAATGCAAAAATCTAACATCATGAACTATTTCACAGTCTAGAGTTCTCATGGATGTATTACCAAAACCCTCATCTTTGTCTATGTTGTTTATAAATTGAACCAGTATGTCATTCTCAGGGGAAGAAAGACAACTTTGAAACACTTTGTCATGCTGGAAACATTGTTGAATATCCAAATTTGTTTCAGGCAAATGGTAATGGCCTTGAACAACAATCTCTTGAGCATCTTCTTATTTTTCAGGTTGATAGCTGAGCATAGGCTACAGATCTGAGCTAAAATAACTTTTCATGTGTTCATCAATATGGTTATCATTACTGGCCAATCTACTTCTCTCTTTGTATTCACCATCATGTCCAGTGGATTCATGCCTTGAGACATTACAAATATTTTGCTTCAACAATTTGAAAGAAGCAAAATACAATGGTAAGGTTGTCTAACTTGATTCGATACTTTCTCCGGTCTCTTTACTGTGGGCATATTTTTGAACATGACCATTTTTAGTTTCATCTTCAACTAATGACTGCACCTCTGAACTAATGGAAAACACATGAGAAGAATGTTGCAACATCTCATTAATTTGTTCATTGATTTATTGTAATTTTTCATCAGCATAAATTCATTTGCCTCCACAATGATCTTAGAATTCTCTTTCAACAATTTAAATGCAACAAAGCACAAAGGTAGACAATTTTCTTTAGCAGACCCAATACTTTTCTCTTTATAACTATGATATGTAGGTTAATTTATCTCACTATACTTATGAACAAGAACATCTTCAATATCATAATCATCTTCATACTTGTCATATACAGGAAGATCACCGACATATGCAAGGTCATCTAACAAGAACAAACTTGGAACATCAACCTGTTCTCCAACAAACTTATTTTCACACTCATCCTATTGACCATCTATAAATGAATACATGAAAAAATCAGCCCCTTTCTTATGATAGGATGGATCAGAAACTAAATCAACACCTTCCTTTTCAACAAGTGGGACACAATTTTTTTCAACATCATTGGTATTAGGAAATTCAAGAGGGTTATGACATGGTCAACTCTATGCTCAAGGTTCCAATCAACCATTTTATTTTCATATTCTCTTTTATTTTATTTAGAATCTAACTCCTCATTTTGGATCTATTTACATGCTTGGATGTTGTGTTGAATATCCTGAGCATCATTAAACATTTGTTCTAAGGACTTAGGTCTTCTTTCCATCAAGAGGAAAGACAAATCTAGATGAAGAGTAGTTGCATAATGGAACATGGAAACAACTTCAGTGGGTTGAATTCCTTTGGACAAATTGTAATAGACACTGGAAAACCTTCTAATGAATATATAAATAGTTTCATTTCTCTGCTTTTTTAAGGCATAGAACTCTATAAGTTGTAGATCCAAAGATTTTTTCCTGCCCCAAAACTTAAGAAAAAAATCCTTAAATTCTTCCTGTGAGATAATTGTCTCTGGATGCAAATGTTTAAACCAATATTTGGTGTCTCCTTTCAAGGATTGAGAGAAGGCCTTCATACAAACATTGTCATGGTTAATCTCAAATAAATCTATGAAATGCTCAAACCTTTGGATGTGTTTTTCAGTCGAGATGACATTAGCTTCTCCATCAAACACATGTAGATAATCATGGTGATTTGGAGGGAAATCATGGAGGACTTGGGGTAGTTTCATGGGTATGTATCTATGTTGGACTCTGGAGGATATTGGACTAGGAACAGGGGAAAATACATCAGCCTTGGTTTCATGGGGTTCATCGACTTGGTCATGGTCATCACATGGCCCAACTGTAATACTCTTATCAAAATCAATGATACAGTTGGGGTATGCATGTGAAACTTTAATAGGAGAATAAATGATTTCAATTTTTTCAAGATTGTCATCCAAATGCAACAGGTAAAGAAAAACTTGTTTGGCATGCTCAAGGAAAGAAAAGAAGTAACTTATAACAAATAGTAAAATGATTTGGAAGAGATCCCATTTTGAGTACTTGTTTTCCTCGATACCTTCCCACTCTCATGCCGAGGGATCTCATCTTCTAGTGAAGTCTCTACATTATATTTGAAGCTCGAGTGGATTTGTCGATAACACATTGGGATCTAGATTCTGCATTGAGAGTGGAGTCGCCAGTGAAAATTTAAATTTTTGGATTCTTTTACCAGTGGAATCACCTTCAAACTGATTTTTTGATGTGTGGAGTCACCA
>JZKD02S2109159.1:0-14635 GCA_000966675.3 Picea glauca
TCTTCAATCCAGGCCAATAGAATTGTTTCCTAGTGGTCGTGATCATCTTCTGATATCCTGGGTGACCAGTATATGGTCTCTTATGTAGTTAACCCATTATGAAACTCTTCAAGTCATCAGAGTTTAAAATATACAATTTGTTTCTGTAAGTTAGCAACCCTTCCTTGAGCATCTGGAAATATTCATAGTCTAGCCTCGTAGGCTCTTGCCTTAGGTAAGAAGTCACGGTCTTGAAGAATACATATGCCTCTTGTGCATTTCTGACTCTTTCCCTGATATCCGTTTCACAGGTGCTTACTGCTTCTAGATGAATCGCTTTTATACTTCTGCTGAGGGCATCGACCACCCTATTTTCCTTCCCTTTTATGTGTTTTATTTCAAAATTGAATTCACTTAGGAGAGCCATCCAACTAGCTTGTCTGGAATTGGGTTTTGGTTGATAAAATAGGTGTCTCAATCCACGATGGTCTATCATAAGCACAAATCTCCTATCAAGGAGGTAGTTCCTCCACATTTTTAAAGCATGTACTATGGAATCCAACTCTGGGTCATGGGTCACATAATTGATCTCATGCTCATTTAATTTCCTAGATGCGTAGAAAATTACACGTCCATATTGCATAAGGAATTCTCTATGTCCTTCCTTGCAAGCATCTATACACACGAGGAATCATTATCGGGGTCTGCAAAATTTAGCATGGGTGCATGGGTCAGGAGGTATTTTAGTTCCTAAAATCTTTCTTCACATTTTGATGTCCAGATGAATTTAATCCCCTTTTTCTGAAGGGTAGTGATTGGACATCCAATTTTGGAAAACCCTTTTATGAACCTTATATAGTATCTTGCTAATCCCATGAAGGATCTAATATCAAATACAATCTTTGGGGTAGTCCATTCCATAATATATCTGATATTGTCAAGGTCTACTGCCACCCCTTCCTTATATATGACATGGCCTAAGTAATGGACTTGCTTCTGATAGAAATCACACTTTCTAAACTTAGCGTAGAGCTGATGCTCTCTTAGCACTTGAAGTATGAGTCTAAGATGTTATTCGTGCTCCTCCCTATTCTTGGAGAATATTAGGATATCATTAATGAAAAGAAATACAAATTTTTCCAAGAATTTACTAAGTACACTATTCAGCAAGCACATAAAAGTGGTTGGGACATTGGTTAACCCAAATGGCACCAACAAGAATTCATATTGAGCATACCTCATCCTTAAGGTTGTTTTGTGGATGTCTTCATCCTTAATCTGAACATGGTGGTATCCGGACCTTAAGTCGATCTTCGAGAAGATGGAAGAACCTCTAAATTGGTCAAACAGGTCATCAATTCTTGGTAAGGGGTACTTGTTCTTTATGGTTTTCTTATTGAGTAGTTTGTAATCTATGAACAGTTAGAGTGTGCGATCTTTATTTTTCACAAACAAGACGGACAGTCCCCATGGAGATACATTGGGTCGGATTTAGCCTTTGTCCATCATATCCTTTAGTTGTATCTTACACTCAACCAGCTCTGGCGTGCTCATTCTATATGGTGTTCTAGATGCTGGTACTTCTCTTGTTGTAAGTTCTATCGAAAAGTCGATATCCCTTCTCGAAGGTAGACCTGATACCTCTTCTGGGAACACGTCCTTGTATTCTCTTAATATGGGGTGGTCCTCTAGGTTTGGTTTTTCATTCTCAATAGATTCCAGTACCTGTATGGCATATAAGGTACAACCCTTTCTCCAATACTTTTTCATTTGAAGGGTTGATATTTGTCTCATTGAGACAGGCTTCTGAATCCCTTGGAGGGTCGTTTTTCTCCCTTATTCATTTACACATTCTAAATTTTTACTATAACCATCTAATTTAGTTTATAAGTAGCCAACCAATCCATAACAATCAACATGTCATAATATCCCAGGGGAAGCATGTTAAGGGTCGCTCGGGTGGGCAATCCACCCATAATGAATTGACAAGATGGTATGACCTATGTCACCTTTCTTTTGGTCCCAATGGATAATCACACCAACCATGGTTTAACATGTCTAATTGGTTGCAGTTTACACTTATCAACGGTCTAAGAGGCCACATAACTCAAATTATAACCTGGGTCAATTAAAATAGAAAATATATGGTTGGTGATCATACCTTCCAGTGCCACTACTGAAGCTTGGTGGTTGGCTTGATTATTGTCCAATGCTGCATAGATTTGTGGCATGCTCCTAGCAACATTATTGACGGTGGTAGCTTCCTGGATATTGTATATTCTCTTAATGTTCTATTTTTTGGTTGGGCATTCCCTCAATCGATGATCTTCTCCACAACCCCATCATTTTAAGGGTTCCTTCTTTAGGTTATCGGTCTTCTCTGGGACTATCTTAAAATATTTATTTCCACTTTGAGAGAAGAAATTTTGTTGATATACACTTTTAGTAGGAAGGCGCCTTCTAGAATATTTTCCATGGTTCTTAAATCTTGAGGATTTAAACCCCTTCTTCTAGAATCCTGAACTACTCCTCTTCTTCCAGTCCTTGTGAGGTCTTGTCTTACTCATAAACTATTCATAACAATACCTCTCCTTCTAGATAGTTTCTTCTAAGTTCTTTGGCTTTTCGAACTCAATCCTATCCTGGTAGGTCTGAGGTAACCCACTAATGAACCACTACATTTTTACTTTTTCATCTTTTATGTAGGGTACATACCTCAGAAGTTCAAGGAATTTATTGACAAATTTATCTATGGTGAGATTCCCCGGTCTAAGTTCATATAATTCCTTAGTCTTCCCATCCTTGTATCTCTCTGATAGATAATGTTTCCTAAAGTATTTATCAAATTGTTTCCATGACAAGTCCTTCTCATGGATTCCTTTCACATTCCTAAGGTCTTCCCACCAAATGGAAGCCTTTCCATTCAGGTTAAAGATGGCTATTCAAACCTTCAAGTTTTCAGAGTAGTCATGGACTCTGAAGTATTTATTTAAACCAAGAAGCCAAACTTCTGCCTCTTCTCACCTCCTAATCNTTGAATTCACTTAGGAGATCCATCCAACTAGCTTGTCTGGAATTGAGTTTTGGTTGATCAAATAGGTGTCTCAATCCACGATGGTCTATCATAAGCACAAATCTCCTATCAAGGAGGTAGTTCCTCCACATTTTTAAAGCATGTACCATGGAATCCAACTCTGGGTCATGGGTCACATAATTGATCTCATGCTCATTTAATTTCCTGGATGCGTAGAAAATTACACATCCATATTGCATAAGGAATTCTCTATGTCCTTCCTTGCAAGCATCTATAAACACGAGGAATCATTATCGGGGTCTGCAATATTTAGCATGGGTGCATGGGTCAGGAGGTATTTTAGTTCCTAAAATCTTTCTTCACATTTTGATGTCCAGATGAATTTAATCCCCTTTTTCTGAAGGGTAGTGATTGGACATCCAATTTTGGAAAAACCTTTTATGAACCTTATATAGTATCTTGTTAATCCCATGAAGGATCTAATATCAGATACAATCTTTGGGGTAGGCCATTCCATAATATATCTGATATTGTCAGGGTCTACTGCCACCCCTTCCTTATATATGACATGGCCTAAGTAATGGACTTGCTTCTGATAGAAATCACACTTTCTAAACTTAGCGTAGAGATGATGCTCTCTTAGTACTTGAAGTATGAGTCTAATATGTTATTCGTTCTCCTCCCTATTCTTGGAGAAGATTAGGATATCATCAATGAAAACCAATACAAATTTGTCCAAGAATTTACTGAGTACACTATTCAACAAGCACATAAAAGTGGTTGGGACATTGGTTAACCCAAATGGCACCAGCAAGAATTCATATTGACCATACCTCATCCTTAAGGTTGTTTTGTGGATGTCTTCATCCTTAATCTGAACATGGTGGTATCCGAACCTTAATTCGATCTTTGAGAAGATGGAAGAACCTCTAAATTGGTCAAACAGGTCATCAATTCTTGGTAAGGGGTACTTGTTCTTTATGGTTTTCTTATTGAGTAGTTTGTAATCTATGAAAAGTTAGAGTGTGCGATCTTTATTTTTCACAAATAAGACAGACAGTCCCCATGGATATACATTGGGTCGGATTTAGCCTTTGTCCATCATATCCTTTAGTTGTAGCTTACACTCAACCATCTTTGGCGTGCTCATTCTATATGGTGTTCTAGATGCTGGTACTTCTCTTGTTGTAAGTTCTATCGAGAAGTCGATATCCCTTCTCGAAGGTAGACCTGATACCTCTTCTGGGAACACGTCCTTGTATTCTGTTAATATGGGGTGGTCCTCTAGGTTTGGTTTTTCATTCTCAATAGATTCCAGTACCTATATGGAATATAAGGTACAACCCTTTCTCCAATACTTTTTCATTTGAAGGGTTGATATTTGTCTCATTGAGACAGGCTTCTGAATCCCTTGGAGGGTCGTTTTTCTCCCTTATTCATTTACACATTCTAAAGTTTTACTATAACCATCTAATTTAGTTTTTTAAGTAGCCAACCAATCCATAACAATCAACATGTCATAATATCCCAGGGGAAGCATGTTAAGGGTCGCTCGGGTGGGCAATCCACCCATAATGAAATGACAGGATGGTATGACCTATGTCACCTTTCTTTTGGTCCCAATGGATAATCACACCAACCATGGTTTAACATGTCTAATTGGTTGCAGTTTACACTTATCAACAGTCTAAGAGGCCACATAACTCAAATTATAACCTGGGTCAATTAAAATAGAAAATATATGGTTGGTGATCATACCTTCCAGCGCCACTACTGAAGCTTGGTGGTTGGCTTGATTATTGTCCAAGGCTGCATAGATTTGTGGCATGCTCCTAGCAACATTATTGATGGTGGTAGCTTCTTGGATATTGTATATTCTCTTAATGTTCTATTTTTTGGTTGGTCATTCCCTCAATCGATGATCTTCTCCACAACCCCATCATTTTAAGGGTTCCTTCTTTAGGTTATCGGTCTTCTCTGGGACTATCTTAAAATATTTATTTCCACTTTGAGAGAAGAAATTTTGTTGATATACACTTTTAGTAGGAAGGCGCCTTCTAGAATATTTTCCATGGTTCTTAAATCTTGAGGATTTAAACCCCTTCTTCTAGAATCCTGAACTACTCCTCTTCTTCCAGTCCTTGTGAGGTCTTGTCTTACTCATAAACTATTCATAACAATACCTCTCCTTCTAGATAGTTTCTTCTAAGTTCTTTGGCTTTTCGAACTCAATCCTATCCTGGTAGGTCTGAGGTAACCCACTAATGAACCACTACATTTTTACTTTTTCATCTTTTATGTAGGGTACATACCTCAGAAGTTCAAGGAATTTATTGACAAATTTATCTATGGTGAGATTCCCCGGTCTAAGTTCATATAATTCCTTAGTCTTCCCATCCTTGTATCTCTCTGATAGATAATGTTTCCTAAAGTATTTATCAAATTGTTTCCATGACAAGTCCTTCTCATGGATTCCTTTCACATTCCTAAGGTCTTCCCACCAAATGGAAGCCTTTCCATTCAGGTTAAAGATGGCTATTCAAACCTTCAAGTTTTCAGAGTAGTCATGGACTCTGAAGTATTTATTTAAACCAAGAAGCCAAACTTCTGCCTCTTCTCACCTCCTAATCTCTCCATCGAAAGAGGGTGGTTTGGCTTTCTTGAATTCTTCAGGATCATGATTTTTGGAATGCTTCCGCTTCTTTCCTTTCCTTTGAGAATGTGAGATTTATCTACTACTAGAAGATCCTTCGGATTTTCCATCTTCCTTTCCAGAGGACTCTACCAATGATTGTCCCATGCCTCTAGGTTGGGCCTTCTTCAAGGCACTTCTCCTAGTGTGGTCACTTATGGAGTCATGTTTTTGGATCTTGGGTGGACTTTGAATTCTCTTCTTATGTCATCCGTCCACATGACTGGTTGTGGGTTCATGTTGTAGTTTCCTCTATACGTCGGACAAGCTTTGTAGCAAGACTGCATTAATTTTTGTTTGTTTTTCTTTCTCCTTTATCAATCTCTCATTGTCATCCTTCCAACTCTGTAATTAGGCCCTGAGGCTCCTTACAGTTTCAGCCACATCAGGAGGGGTTTCCACCGCCCTCCTTTCATCAGATTCTTTGTCTCTATTGTGGGATCCATCCCCCACTTCATGACACGTCACCATCCTTTATTCTTGGAGTTTTCCCATGATTTASTGACTACTTGAGTGTTGACAAAAACACTTATCATTAGCTAAYAGTCTATTAGTTCATGAACAAGACATGGTTCAATTTCTTAAATGCACACACTCAGTAGAATGTTTCATTCTTTTCTTTAATAATTTTTTTAACCAGACTTTTTAAGAAAGAGGTAAGGTAGAGTNCCATCATTTTAAGGGTTCCTTCTTTAGGTTATCGGTCTTCTCTGGGACTATCTTAAAATATTTATTTCCACTTTGAGAGAAGAAATTTTGTTGATATACACTTTTAGTAGGAAGGCGCCTTCTAGAATATTTTCCATGGTTCTTAAATCTTGAGGATTTAAACCCCTTCTTCTAGAATCCTGAACTACTCCTCTTCTTCCAGTCCTTGTGAGGTCTTGTCTTACTCATAAACTATTCATAACAATACCTCTCCTTCTAGATAGTTTCTTCTAAGTTCTTTGGCTTTTCGAACTCAATCCTATCCTGGTAGGTCTGAGGTAACCCACTAATGAACCACTACATTTTTACTTTTTCATCTTTTATGTAGGGTACATACCTCAGAAGTTCAAGGAATTTATTGACAAATTTATCTATGGTGAGATTCCCCGGTCTAAGTTCATATAATTCCTTAGTCTTCCCATCCTTGTATCTCTCTGATAGATAATGTTTCCTAAAGTATTTATCAAATTGTTTCCATGACAAGTCCTTCTCATGGATTCCTTTCACATTCCTAAGGTCTTCCCACCAAATGGAAGCCTTTCCATTCAGGTTAAAGATGGCTATTCAAACCTTCAAGTTTTCAGAGTAGTCATGGACTCTGAAGTATTTATTTAAACCAAGAAGCCAAACTTCTGCCTCTTCTCACCTCCTAATCCCTCCATCGAAAGAAGTTGGTTTGGCTTTATTGAATTCTTCAGGATCATGATTTTTGGAATGCTTTCGCTTCTTTCCTTTCCTTTGAGAATGTGAGATTTATCTACTACTAGAAGATCCTTCGGATTTTCCATCTTCCTTTCCAGAGGACTCTACCAATGACTGTCCCATGCCTCTAGGTTGGGCCTTCTTCAAGGCACTTCTCCTAGTGTGGTCACTTATGGAGTCATGTTTTCGGATCTTGGGTGGACTTTGAATTCTCTTCTTATGTCATCCGTCCACATGACTGGTTGTGGGTTCATGTTGTAGTTTCCTCTATACATCGGACAAGCTTTGTAGCAAGACTGCATTAATTTTTGTTTGTTTTTCTTTCTCCTTTATCAATCTCTCATTGTCATCCTTCCAACTCTGTAATTAGGCCCTGAGGCTCCTTACAGTTTCAGCCACATCAGGAGGGGTTTCCACCGCCCTCCTTTCATCAGATTCTTTGTCTCTATTGTGGGATCCATCCCCCACTTCATGACACGTCACCATCCTTTATTCTTGGAGTTTTCCCATGATTTAGTGACTACTTGAGTGTTGACAAAAACACTTATCATTAGCTAATAGTCTATTAGTTCATGAACAAGACATGGTTCAATTTCTTAAATGCACACACTCAGTAGAATGTTTCATTCTTTTCTTTAATAATTTTTTTAACCAGACTTTTTAAGAAAGAGGTAAGGTAGAGTTTCACTCTTTTAAAATTAATCCAAATAGAGTTTTTAGGTGACTCGTCCATGAGCCCAAGAAGGCCAAGTTTTGTAACCATGCTATGATACCAATTTGTAACACACCCACGATGTGGCAAAGATAAAAAAAAAATTGTCCTCCTTAAGGGAACAGATCCTTTCCCTCTACGATTCCTAATTTGGGAATTCCAAGACTCATCCTAACATTCCGTTCAAAATTCTCTGATTCTCTAAGTCAAACAAGTCTTTTATACCTCATAGTATCATCTCATACTCAAACATAGGCCCTTTCGGATTCTGGTGCAAGTCTTATGATACCCGCGACCTTCTCCTCCATGCTTCAGAGAAGACTTGAAGCTGGCGTTAGCTCCTTTTTTCTTGGCCCCTCCTCGGATGTGACCTTGGGTGATGATCTCATGCAAACACACAATTGTAGGTGTGGCCAAAGGCGATTTTAAACCAAAATAATTTTTGGCCCGCAACTATCCTCAAGCCTCCACGTGTCCTTTCTCCAAAACAAGGGTTTGGATTGCGGTCCACCCTCAACATTTTAAATTTTGTGCAACTTCGATCCCTGCAATTCTATGGGATTGTAGATCTCCCAATATTGATAGTATTGTCAGAACCGACGGTTC
Organism: Picea glauca; assembly: GCA_000966675.3. Classification (NCBI taxonomy): domain Eukaryota; kingdom Viridiplantae; phylum Streptophyta; class Pinopsida; order Pinales; family Pinaceae; genus Picea; species Picea glauca. Next base: position 8,434 of record JZKD02S2109159.1, read on the forward strand.
AAATATGCCCTTTTCAAATCCCCAGACCAGATCTTCCCCTCCTAAATCGACGGATGTGATCTCCTTCGTAATTCCGAACTTCTAAACTTTCAAATTTCAAACACTTCTTTCTTTCGTACATCAATCTTCCAGAGTTGATGATATGCAGACACCTGTCCTCCTAAATCCACGAACCTTCCTTTACTTCGGGTGTTTGACCTTTCAACTAGATCAATGGTCCTATGGCCCTCTTCTCAATCAATGGTCAAGATCTCCTTTGGGTCTCCGAACTTCTGAGATCTCAAATCTCAAACTTCACCCCTTTTCCCAATGGATTTTATCCAAAGTTTATAATCCACTGACGTGTGTCCACTTGATCTGACGATCAAGGATTACTTTGGGTCTTTACTCAGATTCCGTATATTTATGCCATGTCTCCTCTACATCTGATGACTATGAATTACTTCAGGACTTTACCCAATGTCCACAGATTCACACCACATGTTCTCTAGATCTGACAGTTCATATCTACTTCGGACGATACAATGATCGACGTTTACTTCGAGTCTTTGATTGGAACTCCTATATCTACACCACATATCTACTTAAATCCAATGACTCAGATTCACTTCGGGTGATTTGACACCTGATATTTACTTCAGATGACCTGACAATTCATATTAACTCTAGATGATCGGATGATTGAGATTTACTTCAGATTTTTGGCTCTCTAGGCTTCAAAAATCTCAAGGCTCAAACCTTGGTAAGTTCTCTCTCCTATGAGTGTGAAGCGCTAAGGCTCGTGCACCTTGCTCTAATCAAATGAATTTTGATCCTTTGCATTGTGATCCAACAACCACTATCTCTCCTCCTCCTGAGCTTCTGAATTGCTCTGACTTAGAAGATTTTCTAAGTGCTAGAAGGATTCGACCTTTACTCCTCCGATGGGCCCGTCTCCTGGATTTCATATACTCTCCTAAAAGTTCTAACTCTTCTAAGCTTGATCTCCTTGAATATTTTGTCATCCCATGCACTCCTTGTATTTCAGGGTTAGCGTTAAAATCAGATCGAAGGTCAACGACAGTCGACGTTTCATAGAAATTGCAGGGCCCCAATATGCGTGCTCTTTACCAGAGAGTTTGACCTCCATAATATGGAAAGTGCTCACTTGATTCTAGTTTAACCGATATTGTTGATCTTCCAGCCCATCGAGATAAATGGAAAGGGTGAATTACGGGCTGTGAACTAGTGTGTCCACTATTTTCACCTTTTCCCTCCATAGTGATTCCCCACCCTCAAACTTCATTCATAAATCGATGGTTCATAGAAATTGTGGGGTTCAACTTGACTATCGTGTAATTTCACACCTCGAAGCCTAGAGCTCCAAGGTTCATAGACCCAATTTATGTGGATCTTCATATAACACTTGGGCTATGATCCCCTCTCTTAGTTAGGTTTTTGGTTAAGGGAGTAGGTGCTAGTTCAGAGTCTCCTAGACTACTAGTATGAAGGGAATACCTTCCCAACTCGTAGATCTTTAAGCTCTTAATCAAGGCAAATTAACTTGTGAGGTTACCAAACAGTAGTTATGCCTGGAGGCTTGCTCCGACTCCGAAAGGGTGATATAAATTCATGGGGAACGCGCCTTCGAGTGATTAAACCGGGGTGTATGTATATTCAAACTGAAATATAGGTTCTCAAGGGAACGAATGCATACTCAAAACTTAATCATTTAATACAGAGAAAGAACCCTTTATAGACATGTAAATAATCGCATGCATCCATTATTTACAATTCAAAGGATAAGGAAAGAAAATGCTTATCATAGCCATAGAGCGTGATGTGACTTCTAAAAGGGGTGTTAATTTCAACCCATCCATAGACTCAGTCACTCCCAATGGATTTATCATTGGACACCCCTGAGCTTAAGCCATGATGCTTCGAGATTCAATCTCTTACTTCTAGCTCAACGCAAGTTAGGGACGAAGGTTACTCTCCTTCTCCCAATATAGAAATAGATAAGGATGAAGGTTACTCTCCTTCTCCTGGCTCAATCTCTATTTTCTTTGATCAGAACTCACTATTCCTCTTTCAGTCCTTCCTCAGACTTGAGAGTTTCCTCTCTCATCTCTGCATTTTTTTCTACAGGTCCTCCTCTCCCCACCACACTTCCTTCCTTTCCTTTCTCAACAAGATTGTGCATGGATTGAATTCCCATTCTATGGTTAGGTATGGAAGCCTTACAGATGGGTGGTCTGCCCCATCCGCTCATTAACTCTTGAGGAGGTCTTCCCACATACCAACCCGATTGTAATGCATTCCTAGGTCAGAGGATTATTCTGATCTGAGCAATTAATTCCATCATGGTACTGGTTCGGTGGAGGTTAACGCAACCATTTCAGGTCCCCTCCACCACCTTTCATAGCATTCATGGTTTTCTCTTAGCACATCCCCTCTTTCAACATTCATGCAGCATGTAACTATTTTCTATTAAAATAACAAAATTTACATTGATCAACCTTTTGTACAAAGGTCCATCAAATCAAACATTCACACGTTTAGGTTTTCCATAGTTCTTTGGCCAATATAGTTATATTTGTATACTAGGGGAAACAGGGTGATACAACCTTATGTAGAGAACATCAATGTAACAAATCAGGAGCCAATTATGACTACCACTGTCCAACTTGCATATTCTACAATGCTATTATTCCTTTCAAATTCAACTTTGACCCTTTCCAACTATATGGATGGATTTGCATATTTGGATCCAATTGACCAGCGTAGAACTTTGGATTAACNTAGGGCTTTGGATAGTATAGATGTTACTTAACTCTAGCACTACTAGCTACAAATCAAGTCGTACAATGAGTTGTCGAATCCCAAGTCAAATAGCATCGGTCAACAATTCGATGACTGCACTATATTCTATGATATTATTGGTTGCACAATCGAGGCAAACACCTTGTAGACTGATAAGTTCGTTCATGGGTGCATAGATTTCCCACGCAGCAGAAGCTAGGTTCTGAGTACTATGACTAGCACCATAGAGGAAGCCAACATAGGGTAGTGAAGACGTCGACATTTGGAAACCAAGAATAATGCAAGGTAAGCAGTTGGGGGTTCAAACAAAATAACGAAAAGCACACAAAAGTATGATACAATAAAAATAAAAGAACTCATGCAAAGATAGTATAACCATAGTACTTCTTCAAGTAAAGCCCATTTCTCAGTTCACTCAAAGGAATGCCATCATAATCCACTAACTCGTAAGCTCCCTTCTCCAACACTAGTTTGACGATATAAGGGCCGCACTACATAGCTTCAAATTTTTCGGCCCCTAGTAAATTACGATCTTGTTCATAGAGAAGAACTAGATCACCTTCGGAGAAAACACGTGGTTTCACATGCTTTTCATATTGGGATTTTACACGTTTCTTCTGGGTTTTGATAACCAGGGTGGCATCGCAACGGGTTTCGTCTAATCGCATCAGATACAATAGACATTCTTCCTCGGTAGAGGTGTTGGGGAGAATTTCAATGGATAGCTTCAACGATGGTATCTCACATTCAATCAATAGAACAACTTCGATACCATACACTAGCTAAAAAGGCATAAATCCCATGGAGGACTTCACGAATGTTCGATAGGCCCACAATGCTGAAAACAACATCATGTGCCAACTTGTCTTGTGAATTCCTATTATCCATCGAAGCATACTGATGAGAACCTTTATTATCACCTAAAATTGGCCATTTCCCTATGGATAGTAGGGGTTTGAGTTTTCATGTCGAAAACCCAACGTTTCAGTAAGCTCAGACATCATGAAATTTCAAAAATGGCTACCATGATCAGTGACGATAGCTTGCAGGATTCTGAATCGTGTGATGATATTATTGAATATGAATAGGGCTGCAGTTTTTGTTGGTCCCCAGTTTTGATCGTGTTCTTTGCCTATATTATATACCACAGACCTTCATTTATATGCCAGTACCACCCTTTCGGCCTCATTTTGACATAGTTAACATCTCCCTATCACTTAATGGGGTTACCTAAGGTATCTTTGCATTTCAAGTTATTTTTATGCACTTTAATGCTTTAAATTGGTATTGGAAATAATATCGCTTGGGTTAGGTACCACTGCTATTCTTGGAACAGGATGTCGGTACCAGGTACCAACTCGTACCCGCAAAGACACCAATGGAGCCGCTCAGGATCTGTGCGTTATGGTTCGAATGGAAGACAGAGAGCTCGCATGATAGCTGGAGTCAGCGCCACAGGATGCTTGAAAGCCAATGATAAAACTGGGTCTATTATTCTCCATCATTCACACTTCGTGACACTACGTGTCACGAAGATGTGAAGTACGTTTCAATTTGATTCCAAGAAATATTCTCGAATCGGGGATCCGTTTGTTTACGCACCTTTGTTTTAGACTGTTACAAACGATAGGATTTCTATAAAAACCCGGGATCACTCCTGAGAACGAGTTACTGTTGCTATTTCTATTGTTATTGTTGTTGGATTATGTGATACCGTGAACCTATGTTTTGAATACAGACTGTTGTTACCTTATATTATTCGACTGATATGTGATTTGAGTATTTTTTCCTGAGTTGATGAAGCACGAAGTTTATACAGTGATTGAATAGAATGTTATAGTCATCTCTGGTCGTTACTAACAGCGTTTGTGCCGTTTGGTTGGGCCCGCCAAACTGGTGCAAGTCGCTGCCTTACTTTGAAATAGAATTAGTTTTATGCTGTCATATATTTAGTTCATTTCCATGCTTTAGAACTTGCATACGAGGTAGCTTACACTTGTAGATTTAGTTGTTTTAGCACATTAGCATTTGCTTACATGAATGGTATATCTGCAGCTCATAGTGTGTAATCGAGTTGGTTGTTTCAGAATCGTATCGTTCCCCAATAGAATCATTTTCCACAGACTGTTATTTTGTACGTTGGTGAATATAAAACACATGACTGATGCCTGTAGGGTTTCGAGTATGCACCCTGTTTGTGTGGCTTTTCATTTTCAAGTTGAGTTTAACGTAGAGTGTGAATGAACTTTCTTTGGTACACAATTAGTTGTCTTGCTTACTTAGAATAGTTAGATTCTAATTAGATCAAAAGGAGCTCCTGGTACCAGTAGATAGGATAGTACTCTGTTTTCCTGTAGACAACATTAGATTTATTTTTGATGCTCAGAATGGATGCATTTTCGAAAATACTCTTCGTGTCATGACTTAAACAAAAATGTTGATGGTAGATGATTGAACATAGAGGTAGAATGATTTTGTAGAACCACACTTTTGAATAGAAATAGCAGCACCAACATTTGAGTACAAGACTGTTTTTTTCTGTTGATGATTTAAATAGGAAATGCTCAGTTTCAAGTTAGTCATTAAGATTCAAGTTTTCAAAATAAGTGTGTGTTTTCTTCTTAGGGTAGCATTCATATAGAGACTAGATGCTTACCTGCACATACTGTGTATCAACTCGAAGTTTACCAACCCTGGTTTGACAATTTAGTGTTTCAGGACATTCAAAGCTTCAATTTAGTAGCCTGACATTTTTGGCGTTGTTGCTGGGGATCTGTTTAAAAGGTAAGAAGATAGTTGTTTTGATTAGTTTGGAATGCACTTAGCTTGGTTTGGTGTGTTAGCAGGTTGATAGTAAGAGCAGTTGTGGAAACAAAAGGGTGAAAAATGACATATCAGTTATCACAGGTACTCTGAAACTCAATCTTAGTTCTTTCATTTTTTTAATATGACTTCATGAAAAATAGAGATCCTAGAGGTAGATTTAGGAAAAATACAAAACCACAAAAAGAAGAAGAAACCTCCACCCAAAGAGCGATAGAAAATGAGACTGAAATTCTGGCTGAAGAAACTGTAGAACAAAACCTAGAACCAGGAAACACCATACATCAGCAGACTCAAAATTTTGGTGATCCAGCCCTGGATGACACAGTTGACCCAGAGAAAATACATGACCTACTCAGGAACCCTAACTTTGTAATTTCACAGATAACAACTACAGCTGTGACATCAAAGGCCATAAGATCCTCAAAAATACCAATAGGAGAAAACACTTCTGGCAAAAATAATCCAGAAAGGTGGGATTTCACACCCTCACCAAAGAAGGATAGGATTGTTTATACAATTCTTGGCAACCCTTTTACCATGGGAGAAAGAGGCAGAGACTTACATGGGGAACTTC
>JZKD02S2109170.1:0-47557 GCA_000966675.3 Picea glauca
TTTTTTAAATTTCTAGAAGCATAGTGGGATGAAAGAGTTTGTCATGTTTGTGATTTTTTATAAATTTTTTAAATTCTTAAAATACAGTGTGATGAAAGAGTTTGTTATGTTTGTGATACTAAGAGGGTTGAAGATGAAAAACACATTCTCTTAAATTGTCCAACATATGCCTAGATTAGATCTCAAATTCAAAAGATTTGTCACACTACCAACCTTCCTAACATTTTAACTCAACAAAACTATTGGTGATTTTGGAATGCTTCTCTTAATGCCTTTTGAGCACATAAATAAAATTCTAAATAATTCCAAGTAATTCCTTACTTTCTTAAGGTTCGATAGACCAATTCTATCTCAATGGATGTTAATCATCATCATCATATAATATGTATTTTATTTATTTATTTAATTCAATAAATAAATATATATATTTTTTGTGACTGGTGGAATTGACAACTATGAGGGCACTGCACACCCCCCAACCACGATACACGAACTAGACAGAGTTTGAACCAACGACGTCACAAGCACTGCCTTAAATGTACACTCTATCGCCAATTGATCTACACCCCCGAGGGCATATATATATGTGTGTGTGTGTGTGTGTTTTCCCTTTCCAAATTTCTATATATTTTTTACGTTTTTTTTTAATAAAAAATGTTTGTTTTCTTGAATTTTTATTTACAAAGTTTTTTTTGTTCTGACAATTTTCCCCTTTTATTTTTTCATTTTTATGATTTTTTTCCCCTTTTTAATTTTTCATTTTTATGATTTTTTTTAACAGTGTTGGGCTTTTGAACCATGGCTTCTAAAATGATACAATTTAAGCATAAAAAAGAGGGTGCTATTGATATTGCCTTTTTTTGATTTGCGGGTTGGTCTTAAGATTTTGGTTCCAACGATACTGGCTATCAAGGTCATGATTTAAAAATAATGCAATTTTATCTCTAAAATAAAGGGTGGGGGGAGGGGCTACTAGAAGCACTACTTTCGATTCGAGGGTTGATTTTAAGGTCTTGGTTACAACGGCAACGATTGTCAAGTCTGGATGTTTCAAAGAAGTTGTAGTTTTAACCTTGAAAATAAAAGAATGGTGCTACTATTAGCACCATTTTTCAATTTGGGGATTGATTTTAATGTTTTTGTCAACAATATCATGACGTTGTTAAAGCCATGGTTGCAAAATGTGATAGTTTTAACTTTAAAAAAATGATGTTACTAATAGCAACACTTTTCAAAACGATAGTAAAATTAGCCACATAATACGACTTCTAAAATCAAGATGGTAACTGTTTTTTAACATATCATTTGTAAAATAAAATAAACATTTGTCCTTCAAGTGTATTTAGAACTCTATTCCTTTTATATTATTATTATTATTTTATTAAAAACTAAAAAGAAAATTATCACTTTTACATTTCTATTTTATTCATTATATATTTATTATAATATGATGTTATCAAAATACCCACCCTACTTTTATACCATAATTTCATTTATATTTTATGAGTGGCCGTTTCTAACAACGAAATAATATTAACAACGAAATAATATCAAATGTGTATATTGTTAAATTCCATTTCCATAGAATTTAAATATTATAAATCACTCTAAACCACATTTGCTATGATTAAAATCTCTTGCACAAGTAATGGTAATGGCATGAGAAAAAAAATGTCATAGATTACTTAAAAATAACTTTCTTTCATAATCACCATATATCTTTTTCTATAATTGAATGCCATGATTTCAACATTTTCTTTCAGGATCACCATATAACTTTTTTTTTTAATTGAATGCCATGATTTCAACATCATTGGTGGGAAAGAAGGATTCTTGATACTTCAATGCTATGGTAAATCCATTATGTTAATCATATGAAGTTATGTAGCCATATTACATTACATAATCCATGTAGTTTGAGAGATAAAATCATGAAATGTTCAACTTTCCTCTAATATTTCCAATGTTAAATTTATGGAAATCATATTAGAGTTTTTCTTTCACTCCATTATGAAATATAATATACACAATCTCTATATTAATTGAAATGTTTATAGTTACATATCTTGACTTATGCTAAAATTGTTGACTAGGTTGAAGTTAAAATAAAGTGATTTGATTTATGCACTTTGTGTTGGTTTGGATTTCACTTTTGGATAGAATGTGAGAGTTGTATTTATGCAATGAAATAAACTGTGAATAAGAAGGAAGTTAGAGGTATAAAGAGGCAACCATGTTAAGAAATAACAATTTATATGAATTTTATAAGATGCTTAAGCTTGCTACCATTGTTGTAGCTTATTGTCATTACTATTGTGTCTTATTGCCATTATTGTTGTCTCTTACTCTCTGCATATATTATTTGCGATTGAAAATTTTATTTCCATCTATGTAAATGGGATTTTCTTTGTTCAAGATGGTTAAGGTTTTATAATCTTTGTATTTCAAAAGATTCAAATTACTAATGTCTATCTTAAACATAATACATGCATAGACATGTTGGATGGGAAATTGACAAAGTTTTTGAAAACATGCTATGGTTATAATTGTAAATGGAGACTCAAGATCTTGCACAAGAATTCTTTTGAGTGGGGATTCTATGGACATAAATGGTGTACATTGTATGTGTAGAGCCCTTAGTGTGTGTGAGAGATGGAAAATCTATGACCTCTTAAAGTTGGTTTCGTCCCTTGTCAAAGTGACTTATCACATATCTGATGAGCCAAATCAGGTTAAGTGGACATTAATATGATACTTTATATTTTATCATTAAATTGATTATCCTTACTATATAAATTGTCTTTCTTTTTGTTACTCATTTTTATTCTACTTTCAATGGTCATTTCTAACTGATAGAGTGCATGCTAATTTGCATCCCAAACTCGAAGTATTAGAACTACAATGTAGAATGATTTCCCATGTTTTTCCCTCTTTAATGTTTTTTCTCCTTGCTGTGATATGGGCAAGAGGGAATAGTAGGTTGTGGATTGGTTAGTGAATGTAGAATGCAAAGAGAACAACGAGACAAATGCTCTGAATTTGCCTAATTATACACTAAAGCTATACACTCGATGCTTTTTTATTATATAATATTTATATAGTTACAAGAGGGATCATGTCTGATAAGATATATTGTAAAATAAAATAAACAAATATAATTTTACAACTGAATGATGGACAACCATTAATATTTTAAAAGGAATGATGCTTTGTCTTCATTATTGGTTGCTAAATATTCTCAAGTTGCATGTGGCAATTCTTTGAGTTGTTGGAGTGTGCCTTGCAAGGTTGGGTGTTGGGATCTAAGGCTGGAAGTCTATATTATTTCCTCCACATTCAAGTGAAAGTGTCCCCACTTTCTCCACATAATGAGGGAATTTGTTGTGCAAATATTTGATAGAATTTCAAGACGCAATGCACGATAATTAGTCTAGGCCACCCACTAGATATTGAGTGTAATGTTGATGACAAGTGTGCTTGGTGTGGAGATCCAACAAATAAATTGCTCCAAGGGTTGTTGGCACATTGGAATATGATGTGTTGGATGTGAGATAGGGATTTCTTCCTCTAAATGAGATGGCTCATATAGTTTGAGATGGGAAACATTAATGACATTATGAATGCCCAAGTGTGCTAAAAGATCCGATTTGAATGCATTATCACCCACTTGATGAATGATGGTGTAACTGTCATAATGGAGCGGAAGGATTTTGTGATACTTTTGATTATTGAACCACTACATGCTAAAATATAGCAAAACATGGTCACTGACCTGAAACATAGAGGGTAATCTGTGTGATCATGGGACTATGGTAGTGTAGTGTGAACTTGGTGATAGATATCTCCAATGTGATGAACAAAGGTGGAGGAATATTATTGTTTAGAGGCCTTGATGGGAAGACAATGCTGGAGATAAATATACTGGAAATTCATAAGGGGTGAGAGGTTCAAACCCACATAAAGCTTCAAATAGAAAATGACCAGTGGAAGCATGTACTGTATGGTTATAGCTGTGCTATATGATACAGAGGTAGGTGTCCCAATGTTTGCTTCAGTTTAACTGAGTGCAAATAGAATAGACCAAGGTATGATTGATGACTTCAATTTGGCTATTATTTTGGGGATGGAAGGCAATAGAATATCTCATCTGGAAGCCTAAAAGTTTCCATAGTGTTTTCCAAAATTCGCTAAGAAGTCGAGAGTCTCAACAAGAAATGATAGAGAGTGGGAGGCAAAAAGGAGTCCATACATGTTGAAAAAATATAGTAGCAATTTGGGAAGCATCGATGGTCTTGGTGTAGGGGACAAAAATGGCCATCTTGGAAAACTAACAACCAATAAAGAAAATGCAGTCATATTTACAAAGGTGGGAGGAAAGACACTAACAAAATCCATGGAGATGGATTTCCAAGGCTGAGAAATGATAGGGAGAAGCTGGTAGGGGTTGAGTTTACGATTGGTAGGCTTGGTATAACTATAGGAAACACATCGATGGATAAAATCATCTACATAATTGTGCATGGATGGGCAATAAAAGTAGTGCTATAGGTTATGTAGATTTTTTTGAGTGTGGAAATGCTCATCATGTATCGAGGAATGGGATTCCTCAAGGAGGATCAAACATTTTGGTTGGTAGGGAACACAAAGTTGGTTAAGTTTGTATAACCAACGATTGTGAAGAGAGTAATCTAGGAAGGCTGTTTGGTTAATGGTGGTTAAGTTATGCAATACTTGCACCACAAAGTTGAAGAAAATTTAGAAGTGTACAACTAATTTCAATTTTCATAGGTTGCACATCAAATGCTCAGATTGTGCATGACATGAGTTGGGGTGTGGATAATCATGTCAGCCATTTTGTTGGTACTACCTTTCTTATGTTTAATGAGTAAACAAAACTATTATATATATGAAGCCTAGTTGAGATGGTGCTATTCTTGCAACTTACACTAAGAATTAAAAAAATAAGAGGATGATGCTCAATGTGAAAGATGGTCAATGCAATCAAAATACACCACATCACTATCATGGTGTCGGCATAGGGGGTGATGGAAAGGTGGCATGGAATTGCTTAGTGATGAGGATAGGAGTGTTGTGATTATTCACCCAACCAATATGGTAGGGTTGAGTATGAGGTGTTGTGGGAAGATGGAGCTTAAAAACCAAGGCTTGGGAGATGAGATTTTCTTCACACTTCTTGTCAATAATAATTTGGGCTATGAAATGTTTGATTTGGAAGTTTTGATGGAAGAGTGATGAGTTTGTAACTACTATATAGGTCACCCTTAAAGCTATATTGACATTGGGGGTGGAAGCGTTGTCAACATCAATGACATTAGATTCATGGAGGGGAGGCTCTTCAATGGGTGTAGTAAGAAATGTCTTAGCCTCTTGATGAGATTTCAAGGCATGAGATTCCACCATGTCATGTGTGAAGGTACATTGAGAAGTGCAAAATTTGGTGCTACATGTGGAAGAGGAAGGAGCACCGGGGTAAGGAAAAAATATAGGAGTCTTGGTAGGAGGATGAGAGGGGTGTTTGATGTTGACCACTTTTATTTTCCAGGGCCAGGGAATGCTAAAAGGCCTCATCAAGAGTAGTATTTTGAAACATGAGAACATCATGTCATAAAAAAGGTTACAGTAAACAAAAATTAAACTTGATAATAAGTACCTCTTCAATGTTAGTAATATGGTGCTATGTCTAGAGCTTGGAAAAGAGTTCAATAAATTTTTGTACTGTCTACCCAAATGTCTACTGCAACTACAACTAGCATGTACTTGGATGGGGTAGAAACATGTATGAAATGTGGTAGAGAAGGTGTTCCAAGGCCCTACAACATCATCATTTAGTTTGAACACCAAATCGAGGCTCACCGCGTAGAGAGAAATTCCTGTATATGCTTATGCTACTAATCTAATGCATTACTGTCTAGATGTGGCATAAAATGTGTTAGTTTCTTGATATTGTCCAGGGTAGGTGGGCCTACAAATAAATATCTAAGATTCTAATCCAAGAACCTACTTTATCCTCGTCCATAATTGCAACAAATTGAGGGGGAGAAATATGATCATCTAGTTGGAACCTTGGGCCAGATTGTGATTTGCTAATCAACTTGAGAATTTTTTGATCTCAACATTCTTGGGTCTTATATTTTCATTCTTAGGTTTGTTGGGTAAGGAACATGTGTTCCATGAATTGTTGTAGGGGATAAAAATTGTCTTCCACGATAAAGAATGTGCAATTGGTGCACAAGAAACAAAGAAAAAACTCTAAAAATGATTTGTAGCTAGTGCACAAAAATATCTAGGAGGTGATTAGGGTTCCTTTGGCTAGATCAACTTTGGAGGCAATGAGGGATCCTCAAGTTAGAGTGGTGAGAGTGTTAAGTTATGAAGGGATCTAAAATCTCGCAAAAACACAAAATATTATTGAGCTAGGATCGATATCTAATAAGGATGACATGGGAAAGATGACATAGTAGGTTGTAGATTAGTTATTGAATGCAAAATGCAAAAGTATCAATTAAACAAATGCATAGAAATTTCCTAACTTTACACTTGATCTTTTTTGTTAATAAATTTTTATATCGTTACAAGAGATATCAAATTTCATTAGATCTCTTGTGAAACAAATAAACAAATATTATTTTACGATTGAATGATGAACAACCAAATTAATATTTACAATATAATGTTGGTTTGTCTTCATTGCTAGTGGTTAAGGATTCTTGAGTTGCATGTTGCCATCCTTTGAGTTATTGGAGTGCACCTTCAAAGGTTGGGCACTGGGCTGCAAGGATGCACCCTCGAAGTTTGTATCATGGTGAATTTGCATCATTTAACTTATTTAATACTAAAGGATTGGAAAAACAAGAGATCGATTGTATGTTGAAGTATTTACATCAGACTCTTGGGAGAGGAGTTGTCTTTTTCTAGAAAATGAAGTTCCACAATTGTTGAAGCTCTTGGGAATATGACAATTTCACAATCCCATTTTAAGTGTCAAGAAATAGATCAAATCATGTCCACATTGTTATTTTGTTTACTTAAGCACAATGTTTGTGCTTCATTCCATATTATCTTAGCATTGATCATTATTTTTAAAATATTTCATAACTCAAGAGTATTACTATTATAGGGATTGCTTCTTTTATTACTGTCCACTTGCATCATTATATTATTTTTTTCTATTTGTGCACTTGATTGTTTCTTAATTGAATTTTAAGCTACATTGTATAAGGGAATTGCAAATAGATTACTTAGGGAAGTTGCATCATGATTTTATCTTAATTGTGTTTATACTTGCAATAGTTTTATTACTTCAAGAAGTCATAATGATGATGCTTTTTGATATCTTTTCTGTATCATATACAACTCAAAAAACATGGGAAATTCCCCCTAACCATGATACCTTGACATCTACCCATACACCCATAACCATTACCCCAAATTCCACACCCCTCACCCTACCCAAAACTCCATAGTCCCTATCCCTAATTAAATATTCCTATCCATAAGCCTTCTCTCTAACTACATACACACTAACCCCTTATCCATGACTACATACCCACTAAACCCTACCCTCTAACTACATAACCCATAGAACCTACTCCTTAACTCCTTATCCGTAACTACATACAACGTAATGTCTACCCCCACCTAAAAACACACACCCCCTCACTATGACCCCTAATATATACCCCCCACCCTAACCCCAACCCCTAATAGTAATATATTAGTATTATAATTTCCATATAAACCCCTAAGCCCCATAATTCCAAAATCCATGCCCCCTCACTATGACCCACAACTCCATACTCTCTCTTAACCTAACCCTTACCCCCCTTGCACCTAACTACATACCCCATAATTCCTTCCCTACCACTAAATCCTCACCCCATAAACACTACCCCTAACTATATATCCCAACCCATGCCCCAAACCCAATAACCCCTAACTTAATTGCATAGAATGGATATAAAGTAAAGATGTTGTTTTTCAAAATGTGAATTGCAATGATGGAAACCAAGGGATACAAATGTTGTGTTGTAATTCATTGGGATTTGGTCCAGACCATGACCATATCCCCAAGGACCATCCATTATGTGCCAAACATTGAAATTGCCAACAAAAGGGCATCGTGGGAAAATATTACCTATTCATGACATGTGTGATGCACTGTGGATCCACAGTACATGGCCCATGCACTATAAAGACAAATGTTATGGCATGAGATGCTGGGATACAAAACTATGAATTGTTGTGTTCGATTACTCCTATTTTGTGGAATTTTCTCTTAACACTGTTGTGAATAAGAAATGGAGTTTGTAGAATACTCATTTAAATTCTTGTAAGATTCCCTTAAGGTTCAAAATTAGACAAAATTGATGATTTTTTCATAATGAGTTGTTTTAAAACATCTTGTTTTTTTTCAAATTATCATTTTTCTTGTTAACCTTGTTTTTATTGATTGTCTTATTGGTGATTACACGTTAAAATGATCATTTTCACATTTGTAAAAACTCAAAGTTTGCAAATATTAAAAAACATTGAATTTTGTATATTTTTATTGCAAGGAAATTATGAAATTTTTTAGATTTCCAATTTTACCCTATTTTATATACTTTAATATTTTTTTGTATGTTTATAAATATATGTTAAACTTCGGCAACCTAGCACCTGACAATTACTTCCTAGTAAACCCTCGCTGTAATAAACTCATTAAACAAATTTATTGAATAAAACAACATGTGATTTTTAACGATCTAAATAAATAGATCAGCGAAAGCACAATAAGGAGCCATACACATTTGCACATGTAATTGTTTGGGTAAACACCCATGGAAAACCCCCTAAGGGAAAACCAATACCTTGCTAATTTTATTAATATAAAATCTGGTCTCTTGTTCTGGGATAATGACCCACCCGAGGAAGATACAAAACAACAAATAGCCTAGCCTAACACACCTCAAGATCTATCATTTGATCTTGCTGGTTACTATTCTTTTACTACCCATTTTCTCCTTTCCTCAAACCTTGCCCCTACACACTTGGATGAAAGTCCTTCTCCATCCAATTCAATGAGATCTCCTATCTCACTATGTGTGTGTCTCCTCCTCTCACCTAGAATGCCTTTTATAATCTTGAGTTTACCCTAAATCCAAAACTCTAGATCTCCAAAGTGATCAATGGATGAGATTAAATCTCACCTTCACTTTATAATCTAGTGGCTAGGATTTAATTTAACTCACTAATGCCAAATACTTGGGCATTTGGCTTAAATTAAACTCCATTAGTTATAAAAAGTACATTCACTTTAATAATGACTTTATTAAAGCGAATATTCTAAGTCCCGAGGGGCACTAAGGAAAACTTCCACATGTTAGACACAAAAATGATGTGGAAGTACTTGTCCAATGCTAAAACATCAACACCCCCTTTTAGAAAGGAAGGTACTTCTCGAAGAGCCACCTAGAACTGGTTCTTCCTCTGACCCTGACACAATGTCTCATACATCATCCTGCACACTGGCATCCCTCCAATCCTGCTGGTTAGCTGCTCCCTGAACATTGGAAGTCACATAATCAATGATGCAACATATTAGTGCAATGGAGTTTGGAAACTTAGTCGATGGCCTAATCTCCCTCAATGTGCTCCTAAGAACTTCCTCCTTCTCTTGAGCATCCATAAATGTCATCTCGTACCAACTGGGTCTCTTGATAGAATTGGAAGAGGCTAACTCCCTCTTTCCATTTGAAGGTTGATTCCCCAAACTGTAAGTCTGTGAAATATGTTCACCCTTCAAAGTCTCCTATTCCTTATCCTCTACCACTAACATCGGTCCATGATCCAATATCCCCTTGGATCCACTTATAACCTTTCCCTGCAACCTATATACCTTTCCCTCTCTAGCACCAAGAACTCATGTTGAGTCTATGTCAGATTCCTTCAACCGAATAAGAACCTGACCATTCTGGAAAGAGATGGCATATCCACTGCCCTCCATTGCTGAAATTGAGAGAAAATTCATTTTAAGCTCCAGAACATACAACACACATGCCACCTCCATAGAACCTTCTAACCCTAGCTGGAACTTGACTGTCCCAAATCCCTCTACACCACACTTGGAATGGGTGCCAAGCTCCACATGCATATCTAAGTCTGTCTCTGACCAACTGGTGAAAAACTCATGTGTCCTGGTCATGTGACGAGAAGCCCCACTATCCACAAACCAATAACTACCGAAATTTGTGCCAGAAATATAAAAGAGTAATGAGAACTCCTTCTTGAACTTCTTAGTAAACTCGTTGACTTTAGCTTCTGTAGTTGCTACTACCTGCTGATACTTACTCTTCCCCTTCATCTGTTCTGGACAATGTGAAGCATAGTGGTCACTCTTATGGCACACATAATTTCACTTTGGTCAGATCCTCTTCTTTATAGCTCGTGGAGCTGACTCTCCACTTGTATTCCCCCTGCTCCTCCTTGCATGACTAGAAAGGGCTAGATTCTCATCATCACCAACCTATTGGTCTATTAGAGATTCCTCCCAAATCTCCTCTTGGATGAAATCATCCCATAGCCTGTCAAACTAGGGAAGTGTCTCCTATGCTACAATTCCCTGGATGAATGGGGCCCATAGCTTAGAGAAAACATTCAGTGTTGTCCTCAACAACTCCTCATCTAACACAACTTCCCCAAAAATTTCTAAATTGATCACCTATCTGAGTGATCTTGGTGAGATAACTGGTCACTATTTCTAATTTGGTCATCTTGGTGTCTCTAAGATTTTCCCTCAACACCATATTCCTGTTTGTATTGCTACTCTGAAAATGATTCGTTAGAGATACAAACATCTCCTTGGATAACTTGTTCTCAGATATGTGAGGATCAAATGATCCTTCACCGCATCTAAGATGATCCTCTTGGATTTCACATCCTTCAACTCATGGGCGGCCAGGTCCTTTGGATCCATCAATGGGGTCACCTTTGTATTAGAAAAATCCCACAATCCATTCTCCATGAGAACCAATGTGAACCTCACCTTCCAAGGGATGAATTTAGATGCACCCTCCATCCTGTCCTCAAATCTCAAACCTGTTGTGACCATCTCCAAAGAGGAAATATTATCGGGAACACAAACTGTTGACAATGTGCCTAGTCCTTCAGGCTAAAAAACTGAAGAATTTTGTGCTTAACACACAACTAATCTTTGGCTGCTCAGATCCCTGCCCGAAAATTGCTTCCCATTGCCTAGACCTACTACCCACCACTCGAACTTGCTTCCCACTACCTGGATATGCTTCCCGCTACCCAGACCTATTGCTCGCTTCTCGGACCCACTTCCCACTACTTGGAATTGTTGTCCAAAATTTTCCTGAGGCTAGACATAGCCTTCTTCTAATGTTTGGGACTTATCTGGGGCTACCCGAGCTTTTTTCTCGCTACTCGATGACATCGACCGTACCTTCTGATATCCCGACGACTTCCTGGGTATGTTGGCAACTCTCTTGGCCTGTGGCCCTATGGGTGACTCTGCTGGTGGTTGGCTTGGTGATTGTACTTGCTAGTGGCTACTGCGACTGCTTGGATGATGAATGGATACCGACGACCACATATTTTCTACAACTGCTCCTCGACCCCCCATCACTTCTCCTTTGGTCAATTTCTCGTCTCCACCACCATCACCTCACGCCTCTTGCTGCCCTCTCCCACTGCTCCTCTTCTCCCGGTGCTGGCACCCTAGCCCATTTTCCAATTGGAATTTTTAGTTGTGTTTTCTTGTATAATACCAAGACACATTTTTCCAATTGGAATTTTTAGTTGTGTTTTCTTGTATAATACCAAGACAAATTTGTCCAATTAGAATTGGAATTGTTAGTTGTGTCTTCTTTTGTAATACGAAGACTAATTTTTCCACTTGGAAATGGAATTGTTAATTGTGCCTACTTGTGTAATACAAAGAAAATTTCTGTGGTGGGGTGCTTGGAAGCCAAATTTTCTCTTTAAACATGGGGAACCTATGAAATTGAGAAAGAAACTCCTCAAGGAAAGAGAAACCCATCAAAAAGGTAGAATAAGAAAGAGAAAAGACAAAGTTATGTATGTCAAAGAGTAGGCTTTTAGAAGAGGCCAATCCAATTTCTAGTGGAATAGATGTCGTTGTTGTTTCTCCTCCATTAGCACAAGAAAAGATCAAGAGTTCAGTAGAGACCAATCCAATTAGTATCTCATCAAGAAAACTTGTTGTGGATGACTAGATGATGGAGTATTTGCTTGGAGATGATTATACAATGGATGAAATTAGAGGGGCAACTGGTGCACAACATTGTGGTGAATAATTTCCTTTGGTGCAACCCTCTTGTTGGACAGTCAAACATTCCAGAAACTATTCAATCCATATCCAATCTCCTCCCAGAATTGATCTGCCAATGATTGAAGGGGAAATAACTGCAACATTGTTAACTCCACAACGTGGAGGTCAAGAGTGCTAAAATATGGGTTCATCGTCCCTACCTAGATTGAGTAGTGTGCGGTGAAAAACTCCTAAATGCGTTCGGGTGGATGAAAGTTGTCTAGAATCACTTGAAGGTAAGTTACCTAACCATACTATTTGTTATCAGTCTTATAAAATAATTAAATAATACTTTGAACCAAAATCCAATGCCGTTAAATGTCAATTATTTTTGGCTTTGTTAAAATCTAGAGGTTTGACTCTTGTTAGGAGAATTTTAGGCATTAAAATAGTTAAAAGTTTATAAAAAAGTCATCATATTGTTAAAAACCTTGTGGATTGTTTTCAAAGAATTGATAAGAAATATTGTTCTAAAGACCGTAATGCAAACCAACATGTCTTGTCACAATAAATTGTTAGCAAGATCACAAGAAAACATCGTTTGCTAAGACAAACCTCTCATCTCATTCAATGCAATATCAAAACCCTTAGAAATTATTCTCATAGATGAGATATCCTCAACACAGGTGGCCCAAAATATTTGTGGGCCTTCATTGGTAGGCTACATCATTCTGACATGAAATGAATTGGAGTAGTTAAGGGACTAGTACAAGATTTTTGGCATGAGAACACTAGACCTTCTTCCAACAAAAAATATGTACTAAATTTGAGAAGGGGATCTAGAGACCGTGAACCCCATATTAAACACTTTCTTGAAATTACATATACATAATTGTATGAGAGATATAGGACAATACATAGTGCACTTAACTTGGGCCAAATATCTTTCCATAAATGCAAGCCTTGGTATGTTCGAATAAACACAATTCACAACACATGTTGTCGTAGATATCACATTGAGTATGGTTATTATTATCACACACACACACACACATATTTTGTTTATTTCATAAAACCCTTTTGTAGGAATGCTCAGTTATATTGTCGTTGTTGTCATCTAGATACTTTATTCACAACATCTTGTGTACAAGGCCAAAGGGTTGTACATTTTATCAATTTTTTTTATTAGATGGGACATGCCCCAGGTGTAGTGGAATGACATTACTAAGCAAGTTCATCCATGTAAGCAATGAGTATGAATTGGGGAGGAAGGTAGTTTCCTTGCAAAGCTTTAAATAGGTTGCATATGATATTGATGGAGGGAAGGAAAGAAAAAAGACACAATTGGTGACTTCCCAGGTACAAGTATGTAACTTCATGAAGGACTTCGTCGAAAATACACGACAATATGTTTAGCATGTCCATGTGGCTTGATGGTAGGACGATCACTTTAGAATATGACAAGATACATTTCTCGTTGATACGGTCTTATCAATGGTTGATTTTTCTAAGAACTACACCCTTCAACCGCAAAATGAGATTCAAAGCCAATATTATCACTCAGAACAAGTCAACATAATGGTCCATATCACATACATGCATGGGCCATGCAACAACGAAGAAAACATAGTTATATTGAAGGAATATCACTTCTACATAAACGATGATCGATGCCATGAATTAACCTATGTGCAACATTGATTTTAGTTGTTTTACAATCACCTTAAAGAGAAGAACATACAAATGGATGAACATTGGATTTGGCCAGATGGTTGTGCAGGCCAGTTCAAAAATGCTCTTGTATTTCAATGGTTGTGTATGTTGCACAAAAAAATCAAGGTACCACACATTTGGAACTATTTTAAGTCTGGGAACAAGAAATGGGAGCCTAATGGAGCATGCACATTCATAAAAATAGCGTTACACAGGCAAGAAATGAAGTTCACAACTACTTCCCTCATTTGATATGCAAAATTCATTGTTGAATGGTGTTCTTTAGTAATAGGAGAGGGAATAAGAACTTGTGAAGACCAATAACACATGAAAGGACATGTACATAGATATTTTTTGGAGGTGGTTGAGGTAGATTGATCATAGTGGTATGAATGCAAAATAGTCTGGGGCACTCATGGATTTCATTCAGTTCTAACACCAGACAATGCAATAGTTGAAATATGGATGAGAAAACTCTCTTTCTTATGTGGTCCATGTAGTAGTAATGAATGAGATTATTGTGAGTCGACAGTCTGGGTTGATAGATGGGATCATGCATCACTCTCGATCGGTCAACGTATAACTATGGAATTATCTCAGTTGGAGGAGGACCAATCAAATATTTCAACAGATTATGATAATGTCTCAGATATCATACTACCAGGTTTGGTGAAACCTTATATTAAATTTTGAATAACTATCATCAATGTTTTATGCTTTGGTCATTTAGTGGACTCACGTGTTGGCACTCCATTTTTTGCAGGGCACATATATGCAATGGTTTCACTAAGAGGTAATGAATGGGGCACTGATTATTGGCTGACAGGTTGCTTAGAGGGAAAGCATACCTCATGCAATCAATAACTGACTCCGAAGGCATTGAATTTTCGATTGGGTCAATGGTTATTAAAGGAGAATATCTAACACAAGATGAAAGAACACAAAAGAAAGTTGGTTATGTATTTCAATATTATAGACTAGGTGAATATGTATACCACTTTACAAACTTGGTTGTTGGTAGAAACCTCCAACTACAAATAATTCCAAGTAAGAACCGATCAAAGGTATGATACTTCTTTCCTTAATCTGAGCATGATAATCTAATGGAGACCATCAATATTAGAAGTGATCCCGATGGTCTACTTGAATGACCATAGGTATGTAAAAGGAATAATTGAAAAAATATTTCAAATTTATGAATGATTGAAATTTTGGCTTCATGTTATGGTATTTTTGTATGTTGTGGTTCTTTTTTGTTGTTAGGGAACTATGTTTAGCCTTCCCTTTCCTTTCCTTCCCTAGCCTTTCATTGCCTTGCCAAGTCATGCCTTTCCTTTCCATGTCATTCCTTTCCAAGCCTTTCCTTTCCATGTCATGCCTTACATTTCCTTGCCTTGCCATGCATTTCCATGCCTTGCCATGCCATTCCTTGCCTTTCCTTGGCATTCCATGCCATGCCATGCCTTACCCTGCCTTTCCATTCCATGTCATGTCTTGCCATGCCATGCCTTTCCTTTCCTTTCCATGCCATGCATTGCCTTGCCTTGCCTTACCTTTCCATGCCATGCCATGCATTTCCATGCCTTGGAATGCCGTGCCATGCCAAGCCTTGGCTTGCCTTTCCAAGCCATGCCTTTCCTTTCCATGCCATGCATTGCCTTGCTTTTCCATTCCATGCCTTTCCTTGACTTACCATGCCTTGCCTTGCCATGCCCTACCATTCCATGCCATTCCTTTCCTTTCCATGTCATGCCTTTCCTTGCCATGCCATGCCTTGCATTGCCTTGCCTTTCCATGCCATGTCATKCCTTTYCTTGCTATTCCATGTCATGCCATGCCATGCCTTGCATTGTCTTTCCTTTCCATGTCATGCCATGCCTTTCCATGYCTTGTCATTCCATGCCTTTYCTTTCCTTTCCTTGTCAAGCAATGCCTTGCCTTTCCATGCCATGCCATGCCTTGCCTTKCCATGCCTTGCCTTGCCATGCCATGCCTTACCTTTCCATGCCTTGCCTTTCCATTCCATGCCTTGCCTTTCCATGCCATGCCTTTCCTTTCCATGCCATTCCTTTCCATGCCATGCCATGCCTTGCATTTCCTTGTCTTTCCATGCCATGTCATGCCTTACCATGCCATGCCTTACCATGCCATGCCATGCCTTGACATGCCATGCCATGCCTTTTCATTCCATGCCTTTCCATGCCATGTCTTGCCTTGCCATGCCATGCCATGCTATTCCATGCCTTGCCTTTCCATGCATGCCTTGCATTGCCTTGCCTTTCCATGCCATGCCATACCATGCCTTGCGATGCCATGCCATACCATGCCTTGCGATGCCATGCCATTCCTTGCCATGCCATGCCATTCCATGCCTTTCCATGCCATGCCATGCCATGCCATGCCTTGCCATGCCATGTCATGCCTTACATTGCCTTGGCTTTCCATGCCCTGCCATTCCATGCCTCACAGTGCCATGCCATACCTTGCCTTGTCTAGCCTTATAAGGTGTTAAATTGTCAAACATATGTAATAAGAATTGAGAAAAACCCTAGTCCTAGAGATCCTGCAACAAACAATTTTTGGGGAAATGTAATGACAACAGAGGGGCCCCACTAGCTGAAAATCGATGCTTCAGATCCAATGCAACCAACAGTTCATCCATCCGAGTCTCGGTTTGAGTTTATCATGATTTGCAACTCACCTCCTCAATCCATTCAGGGACATGTTGGAAATTTGGTTTGGGAGCATAAAATCCCAACCGAACAACATAATAGAGTTCCATAAACTCCTGCACGTATGTTTTTCCAAGGCCCACGTGACCACACTACCCATAATCACCCGACACAATGTTCTTGAAAATCGACCTCTTGTTCATAATTTGCACTATGCCTCATTGAGAAAAACCTTAGTCTCGAAGATCCTGCAACAAACAATTTTCCTGGAAACATAATGACAATGGAGGGGCCCCACTAGCTGAAACCCAATACCTTGGATCCAATGCAACTGATGATTTGTCCATCCAAGTCTTGGTTTGAGTTTTATTGTGAGTTGCAACTCACCTCCTCAAGCCATTCAGGGACATGTTGGCAATTTGGTATGGGGAAATAAAATCCAACCCGAGCATCATAACAAAGTTCTATAAGGTCCTGCATGTCTGTTTGGCCAAGGACCATTTGACCACGCTACCCACAATCACCCGACATAGTGTTCTTAAAAATCAACTTCTTGTTCAAAATTTGCACTATGCCTCATTGAGAAAAACCCTAGTCCTGTAGATCCTGCAACAAATGTTTTTGGGGGAAACATAATGACAACAGAGGGGCTCCACTAGCTGAAACTGAGTGCCTCTGATCCAATGTAATCAACAGTTTTTCCATTCGAGTCCCGATTTGAGTTTTATTGCGAGTTGCAACTCACCTCCTCAAGCCATTCAGGGACATGTTGAAAATTTGGTCTGGGTCATAAAATCCAAACCAATTAACATAACAGAGTTCCATAATCTCCCACATGTTTGTTTAGCCAAGGACCACATGACCACACTACCCATAATTACCCGAAACAATTTTATTGAAAATTGACCTCTTGTTTAGAATTTGTACTATTCCTTATTGAGAAAAATCCTAGTCCTGAAGATCCTACAACAATCGCTTTTCCCGAAAAAAAAATGATAGTGGAGGGGCCCCACTAGATAAAACCCAATGCCCTAGATCTAATGAAACCGACGATTCATCCATCTGAGTCTTGGTTTGTGTTTTATCACAAGTTGATCTCACCTCCTCAAGCCATTCAAGAACATGTTGGAAATTTGGTATGGGGGCATAAAATCCAAACCGAGCATCATAACAGAGTTTTGTAAGCTCCCGCACGTTTGTTTGGCAAAGGTCCATGTGACCACACTACCCACAATCACCCAACACAATGTTCTAAAAATCGACCTCTTGTTCAAAATTTGCACTATGCCTCATTGAGCAAAACCCTAGTCCCAAATATCCTACAACAAATGCTTTTCTAGGCAACAAAATGATAGTGGAGGGGCCCCACTAGATAAAAATTGGTGCTCCAAATCTAATGCAGCCGATGGTTCATCCATCCGAGTCTCGATTTGAGTTTCAAGAGATTCTTCACAAGATATATAACTTCCCGAATATAGGTTTAAGGAGATTATTCACGATTTGTCACATATTTTAAAGATTGAATAATGACATACTGTCGGTAGCCCACAACCTTGATGACATAGTATTTCATTCAATATGTCCGTGAACTCGTCATCAGAGGGACTGGAGATTGAGATTAGGGAAGTATATTTGAAATTCTCAATCAACTGCCAGTTGAGTTCTTTAAGTTTAAATGGACATTTTTTAGAGGTTTTATAATGGAAACTCATCTATCTAGTGATGAATGGAACCCATGTACTAGTGTTGAAAAAAGATCATACTCAAGATTTGGAATACATACTATTCAAGGAGATTGTTGGAACATGTAATTCCATCGTAAAACTCACCTTGTCGGTTAAGTGGGTCGATCAAGTCTTTGGGTCAACAACCAACTAAATTGGTGGTTCACCATGTTCACTTAAGGATCCCAGATCCACATTTTATGGATAGGTGCAACCAACTACGCTCAAGCTTGTTGGTTTGGTCCATGACCAAACCTATTTATACATGATTCTTGTAATCGGTCTATCATATCACCAGATCATCATCGGGGATCTACTCCCACTCTCATTGAACGACTTTTTCTTTAGTGCTATAGTGTCTTTTGACACCACCACTACCACTCGAATCCATTCTCCTCTATGTTTAATCCCTGTTCCAACATGGTATTAGACTTGTTGGTTTTTTGATATAGGGTTCACAAAGAAAATAATGGGATTGAGACAACCATGAAGCTATGGTCTTGTTTCTCTGTGATGGGTTATTCGAAACTAGAGACTCACTACCAACATTCTTTGTGACAATTCTGTTACTTGTCGTGGGTTGTTGAACCACAAAAACCATTTTTTTCTTCTGTGCTTATATGACTAAAATTGTGACTTGGTTATTTCCCGAAGAATGGACCCATGTTAAATTCTTCGTGTGGATTGTTGTCCATCGTTGTTGACTAGAAAAGGTTCAACCAAGGGTGTAGAAGAGCATCAACCGAGAACTCCTTTGTGTGGAGTTTTGACTTGATATTTATCTAGCTCGTTGTCTTTATTTGACATCGACTTAGGATCCGTCGACCAACAGTCGACTAGTGTGGAAGAACACCCTTGGAGAAGGTTCAACCACTTTTTGAGTGTCCAAATGGTATGCATGTTGTAGGCTATTATTGATAGAGGAGGTTCCAACAGTAAACTGCGCGAGGGTTTGATTGACGATTTCCAATCTGTCCAACATTTTCTTCGGTTGAAGACAGATGCATGGATGCCCTCACCAATTAAAAAATATGCCAAGACAACTTCTAGATACCCTAGAATCATGTGTGGATGCTCAACTAAGCCTCTTGACTGAAATAAATCTTGACTCGACCAGTTGGCTATGGTGATACCATCGACTTGTTATTTGCTTGTCAAAGTGAAAAAGAGATCTAACCTGAATCTCCTTGTCGTTGATTGAAATATGGTTTGACTTGGACACCCACATTGCTTGACTCAACTGGTATTTTTTGTTCAAGTAAAACCGACATGAAGGCCGATAAAGTTTCCCTTTATTGACTCGACTCACAGACTAGAATCTAACCATTGGGATATGCTTGACCTACCCTTAGTTTGACTCGAAAGCATGGCTAGAATAGGCATCGATCAGAGGCACGCCCAACTATTAGTGTTTTGGTAGAAGGAGAATGCTGATGATACCCTAGCCTTTCATGACTTGGGTCGATTGCTCATTATCGACCAGCCTTGGCATTGGATCCTTAGGAAATATATCCTGACTTGGTATACATTGATTGGTGAAGCCCGACCTCTTGTTGTGGATGAATTTCCGCTCACTCTTTCTTTTAAATATTTTGTGTTGGATCTTTCCTTCCATAAAAAATGGGAATGTTGGATGAAGATAAGCTCTAATGCTCCAGAAATTGTAGGAGAGTCATGAGCAGAAGGTTATTTCTTTGGAAGAATCTCACAACCGACTTTGCATAGAAGTCACTACCTTGTAGAATGTCATTGCACAGTTGCATACTGAGAATCAATTCTTGAGAAGTGACCTGGAGATATCCCACACCCAACTGGAAGATAAGGCTTCTCTTTCAAACTAGCCTTCTACAGTGGTTTGATGATGAATCTAGGAAAATTGTTGACCTAGAATCGACAATGGAAACCATATTTCAAGATATGGTGGATGATTTTGAAGACAAAACCAATATTGTCGATGATCTTGTGAAGGAGGTGAAATCTCTTTTTCATGAAAATGCTTCCTTGAAAACAGATAATGTGGGACTAAAAAATCAGTTGAAGATTGTAGAAGATGTGTTCTAGACTGTTGTTACTGAGCACTCTAGGAGGGTTCCTTCCATGGGGAACACTGTGACAAGCTTTTTCTAGACTCTTGCAAAGAAATTTGAGGAGAAATATGACATTCTTGAAGAACTGGAAGAAGAAGTGAAAACTCTTCATCATACAACATTGACCACAGATGTCAACCAAATGATGGAAGAAATTTCCAGCTGACTCGTGAGATTTCCCACTTGCATGACTTCATTGATGAGATTCGTGAGGAAGCTTCTCCTCTTCAATAAGATAACAATTGAATGTTTAATTAATATCAGACATTGAAGGAAGATTATGATGCCACATTGTTGCAACTGACTCGAAAGGATGAGACTCTTCAGAGCTTGCAGAACTAAAAATAGAACATTGAAGAACATGTTCTCCAACTACAGGCTATTGAAAAAAATGACGAGACAACTGTTGAGAAGAAGATTGTTGTTATTGAGATATATGGCTCACCTGTTTATTCTTCCACCATTGCTACTAGTCCAATTGTTTGTGAGAATAATTCTGATGCTATTGAGCTGCGAGGCTCTCCCATTTCTTCTCCACCCCTTGTTACTATTTGTAAACTAGATGTTGTTGATTTATGATTTAAAACTAATGATTGTGTTATTTATCCTAACTTTGAAAAATAAACTACAATTATAGGATCTTGGTTGCTCAAAAAGATGGGATATACTGGAGGAGGACTTGGGAATAATGGACAGGGATTTTCTACTCCTATTATCCCTAAGAAGTTGACACTGAGAATAGGTCTTGGATATGATGTTGTTGTTTCCTCATTTCCTACACCTTCTCTTGTTGCAAACAGGGAAGTTTTCTTTGTTGCAGGTGGAATTCATATATATTTTCTAGTAGAGTAATCTATTGAATCAATTGATGGGATGGATGTTCCTGACATGCCAGAAGTTGAGGATATTATTATTGATAACACTGCTGCTGATATACTGGGTTGTTCTATTCTTGAGAGTACACCAGACCCCGAGCCTATATATCTTGATCAAACAATACAAACCTCTATGCCTTATTTTCATCATCGCCATCGAAGACATGGAAATCATGCCTTCCAATCCTTGCAAAAGAGACATGACATAAATAACCATGGACCAGTATTGACTATCAGGATTGATTATGGTTGGATTGATGAGAAGTCATGGGTGCATCTGACCATATGTTTGAGGAGTTCCTACTATTGTGTTTCATTAGCTATATAGACATACAACACTCATTATTGATTTCTTTGTAGCAGCCAACCACATGATCGACCTGACTTGACAATTGATTGGATTTCGACTGGGATATTGGTCGACTATGACTCGACCTAACTTGACAGTCAATTGGAGGTGATTTTTTGACTGTGCATTTGTTGACTGAGTTTCAACTAGATTTTTTCCACCGATTGTTGTTTCTACAAAGATCTATTGTTGATTCTTTGATCCCTTAGTTGTGTTTAAGGGGGGGATTAATTGACGTAGATGATTTTTAAACCCAACTCATGTGTAAATCCAACTGATGTGCTTGGATTTGCTGAGACCGAACAAACCATGTTCAACTGTATTTTTGGGAACTGTATTTATGCTTATTGTACCTTATATAGAGTCCATTGGATTGATAGATACTGATTATATTAGTGTGTTCTTCTCTAGTCGATTGATCGACTGGTTGGTGTTGTCTTATTGTCTAGTTGATTGATCGACTAAGACCATGTTTGGACAACATATTTTTCAACTAGTTTGCAATGGTTGACTGCTCCTTTTGGCCTTGATCTGTGTTGATGGTCATAAAACTTCCTCATGAGTATTGTTGTATCGTTTTGTGATCATGTTTTTCAGTTAGAACAAATTCAGGGGGGAAAGTTGTGGATTTTTTTTTTCTCCAATACGAGTTTACGGGGGGGTGTTGGAACATGTGGTTCTATTGTAAACCTCACCTTGTCATTTAAGTGGATTAACCAAGTCTTTGGGTCGACAAATGACTAAATTGGTGGTTGATCATGTCCACTTAAGGATCCCAAATCTACATTTTATGGATAAGTGCAACTGACTACAATCGAGCTTGCTAGTTTTGTCCATGACCAAACATATCCCTGCACTGCCTGTGCTATTACCAAACCGACCACTAAGAAATAGGGACCGTACACCCCTCTTCCTACTCTTGACAGGCCATGGGAATCCATCTCAATGGACTACATGTCAGGCCTCCCATCCATCAAGCGGGGAAATGGCTGTGTTTTTTTGTGGTTGATCACTTTTCTAAGATGGCGATTCTGGTTGCCTGGAAGAAGAGCATCACAGCAGAGGCCACTGCCAAGGTATTCTTTGAACGAGTTTGGGTACCTTTTGGAATCCCACAAACCATTATCTCATATCGGGACAGTCGATTTCTCAGCACATTCTAGTCAAGCCTTTGGTCACTATTGGACACCAATCTCACCAAATCCATAGCCTTCCACCCCCAGACAGATGACCAAACCGAGGTCGTAAATCGAATGATTGTGAATATCCTTCACATGTATAATTCAAAGCACTCTTGCACATGGGATGAGATCCTTCCCTATGTCCAACATAGCTACAATCGAGCCCTACATAGCTCAACCGGCCACAACCTCTTTCAGGTGGGGTTGGGATTCCAACCATTGGGTCCCATAGATGTTGCACTTCCCCTTGCGGTCACCTCGACCAAATCATCTCCTGCTCCAACTGACGCTGACAAAGACACCCAGTTCATTGAGCAGATCCTGCACATAAGCCAATAGGTTCAATATATCCTACAAAAGTCCAATGACAAGTAAAAACAACGCCATGATCAACATTGGGTGCCACATAAGTTTCAGGTGGGCGACAAAGTTTGGTTGCACTTGTAGAAATAATGCCTTATAGGACCCCATCGAAAGCTTCGACCACTCTGTTATGGGTCATACACCATCACCAAGGCCATGGGGGATAATTCTTTTGAGCTCAACATTCCTCCTTTCCTTGGCCTGCACCCAGTGTTCAACGCGGATCTCCTTCGCCCTTATTTCCCACAATTATTGGACACCTTAGAAGTAGCAGAACAACTGACACCAACAGAGCTCAAAATTGACTGCATACAACAGGAATCCAATGATCAGATTTTAGACACATAGATCAAGGGTGCTTGACAATAAGGATCCAACTTTATTGAGTCATCAAAGCAGGGTAGCTCCTACACCAAGGAAAGTGGCTCACCCGGGGCCAAATTCAGCAGAAATTTCCTCGTCCGATGGGGGGCCTCAACGCAATGGAGACCATTGTTACTAAGGAGGGAGGATTGATCTAGGTGGATATTGGTGGCCACCCACCTTTTCCAATTGGCTCAAAACAATTTTCTAGCAATTTTGGTAATTTACTATTTTTATCAGTTTTCACTTCCGGAGCTGTTTTGAGGCCCTAAAAGATGTTTTTTTGGGGAAAACATATTTGCAATATGCAATTTCCTTCAATATTGTTCCTAAAATTAATCTCCTCGATGATACCTTTTCAACATGCTATCATACCCCTAAAACGAAGATCGTATGCAAAAGTTGATGTACTAACTTACCCAAACGGGGCCCACATGACTTTTGGCGCTTCATCTCCTAGGGTTAGGTTTTTGGATGTCTAGGGTTTTTGGCATTCCTACTTATTGTAAAAATGTCTTTAGAGCCTCATTGTAATCATCTTCTTGCGAATAAGCGCAACCGTCACATCTCTTCTCAGAGATAAGCCGCCACCATTCCAACAAGATTGTTTCCGTTGCATTTTACAGTTTCAACTTATTTCGTTATTGAATAGAAAACTAGTTTTATTGTATCTCTGTTATTTTGTGTTAAGCACCTGTTAATAATCTGTAGTCATTTCATTCTGCTCATAAAATATGGATCAACAAACCAAGGAAGTGTACTCCCTTCTCTACTCTACAGTCCTTCAGGCTATACCACTTCTCTTCAAGGCTCCAATGCACTTTGCCAAGAAGTCTCAAAGTTGCAGTTCCAAGAATCCTAGTTGCAACAAGTCCACTGGACTTTCTTCATTCCATGCCTTTTTCATTGAGATTGATTTCTTCCGGTGCTCTTATTATCAAGCTTCCAGCTTCAATAGCCAACATATCATTTGTATTAAACACATACAATGATCATGATATAATATCATAACAATTCCACTCATTAAATGTAAAATCTGTATTATACATCGAAACAAAATTTCCCAAGCATGAGCTTCTTGCTCATAATTCGTTTGTCTCTTGCAACAACATGCATCAATCTTTTTTATGGCTTACCGTAATGCCATATGTGAGACAATTTTTCTTGCAATTTCCTCAACCTTCAATCAACTAAACAAACTATTAGCATAACATAACAAATTTACAAATATTAGTTTCTCAAATATATTTTATACAAGAAAATAAATTTTCCTATCATGAGATTTATGCTCATAATGTTTGGCTCTTGCAGTATCAGACATCGGTATTTATTATCCCTTACAATAATTCCATACTTGAGACCATTCTTCCTGCAATTTTATGAACCTTTAGTCAGCTAAACAAACTATTAGCAAAACATAACAAATTTTCAATTATTAGTTCTCAAATCTGTTTTATATAGGAAAATAAATTTTCCAAGCATGAGGTTTCTACTCATAATTTTTATCTCTTGCAACAACGGGCATTGGTCTTCCTTATGTGCTTACATCCCTTCCATATCCAAGACTACTCTACCTGCAATTTTCCCAATTTACACTCAGCCAAACATATTTGTCAGTACTCATGCACATTATCATTCTATCTTTATAACATTTTCAACAACTCAAATAGTGACATGTTGATCTAAAAGATTGTTTTACGGTCTTGAGGTCAACCTCAAGAGGATATAAATGCCCCTACGTTTTTATAGAGGTGGTACTCCTCTTTGGACGAAATATTTGAATATTCTTTGTATGGCTCTACAATGAATACAAAGGGTGAATGCTAAAGAGAAAACCATGAAAGATCTTCCAAGAAAACTTGTATATAAAAATGTTCAACCCTTATATACAGTTATACAAATATACATCATATCATTTAAAGAAAATATAAGATAAAGTGTGTCAACATAGATTTGTGTCTACAAGGTTTTGGAGTCTCCTTTCAACAAAAAATATTTCTTTCTTGTAAAATAAGTTGAACATGGAATTTGCTACGACTTTTGCAAGATGAAGAAATGGACAAGTCTTCAAAGAATTTTAAATGATAACTTCATTATTACTCAAAAATATTTTGATAGGAAATACATTTGAAATCACATTCTTTTAGCTCAAGTCTGAGAAATCACTAATATAATACCCTAAAATATTTCTTTGTAGGGGGGATTTATAAAAATATCCCAATATGACAAGTTCAATAATGTCTTGAGCAAGAGAACTGAAATAGATTCAACAAGGTCTCAATGAAAATTGCATGAACTAAAATGATTTGCATATACTTTTACAAGTAAGGGTTGTGCTCCTTTCAATTTTTTTTGTTTGTTTGTTAATTTGTGTGGGACCTGTTGGCTACGTGATTAAACTGTGGCTTGAGAAACCGCGACTCAGGGGCATCTAAGCTGTCAAAATCACCCGGGGATCGCACCCAGCCTGAGCCACACCAACCCTTAACATGGTTGGATTTTTTGTCTCCGCAGGTTTCGAACCGGTGACTTTAACAACACGGAGTGGCTTAGCAACACACTCCGTCACCGACTGTCCTACACCTCGGGGACATGCTCCTTTCAACTTGAAATGTTACAAGATGACTAAAAAATTCTAGAGAAAGAACTACTCACCCAAATCTTCATGTTTTACATACATTCATGGAATATTTGATGGAAAGAAATAGAAAAGAAGAATATGTAGAGAGACGAGTTTTAGTAGGCCAATCCATTAAATCTTGGAAAGATAGAGCTTTTCTTCTTGAATACTCTTCACCACTGTAGAAACTTCTAACCACCAACCCGTTGTTGATGCCTTCTATTTCCTTTTTAAAGTTTGCTCTCAATGTTCTTGAAGTAGTTAGGGTTTGTCTCTCTAAAATTTTCCACACACTTCCTTTTAGGAGTAAATACTTTAATTAATGTTGTATTTAAGTCTCATTAATGACTTTATTTTCTTGAAATTCGTGCCTCAAAGTAGGACCCACTTTATCCCTTTATAAAAGACATTTAATACATTTTCAATTCCAAAGCTTGAAGTTGACTTACTTAAAATTTTTTGGATTGTGTTGTAATTTTTTGAACATGATAGTTGACTTATCAACCATGTATACCACTCTATAATTAATATTCATCTTCCCATATTTCCAATGAGTCTTCCTAAATGTTATTTGCAGTTCTTCATCTCAAGTTATAGCCTCGGGAAGTCGAGGTTCCAAACAAATTTACCAGCAAACCATGAAAACATAGATGAATTTTCTTTCAATTTCTAGGAGAATTATGACCAAATTAATCCATTGATACCTATTCCATTTTTTTCCTCATCAAATTATCTTTCCAATGAGGCATGGTTTTCCCAAAACGGACGCCCGAATCTTGAGTTATGAACTTCTGAAGATCGATGCTCAACAATCGTCCATCAAATTCGTGGATCAATCCTATCCCTTCATTAAAATTTTCCCTTTTAAATACCACATGCATTATGGTGATGGGGAGTTTATTTTTTATACTTAAAATGTTTACACAATCTTCATGTGGAATAAAGGAGACTATAGAGACTTTGGTGTAGCTCTCGTGCCTTAGGAAAGTTTAATGAATTTATAAAATTTTGATGGTCCAGTTAGCATCCAATCATAGCATAGTCAACGCCCATGTCATCGCCATGTGTCACCCGTGGGTGGGTCCAATTCACTGCCATGTGTCATTAGAGGATGGGTCCACCTCACTGCCACATTTAATTAAGGGATTGGTTCATATCACTTCCACATGTCATTAGGGGATTGATCGACCGCACTACCACATGTCCCAACATGGTAGGTCTACAAAAAAGGGGAAAGAAACTCGGGATAGGAAATAATATTAAAAAATTAAGTGTAGGGTTTGTAGAGTTATCATGTGGACCTGAGACTTGTTCCAATGAGAGTAAAGAAAGGTAAGTGTTGGGGAGGTATATACTGGTTATAACGTGACTTGTTCCAATGAGAGTAAAACATGGTAAGTGTTGGGGAGGTATATAATGGACCTGCAGACCTGCGAGAATAATGAGAGTAAGACATGGTAAGTTTTGGGGAAGTGTTGGTGAGGTATATAATGGAAATAACGTGACTTGTTCCAATGAGAGTAAAACATGGTCCTGATGAGAGTAAAATATTGTAAGTGTTGGGAATGAGACTAAAACATGGTAAGTGTTGGGGAGGTAAATAACGTGACTTGTTCCAATGAGATTTAAACATGGTAAATGTTGGGGAGGTATATAATGGACCTGCAGACCTATGGGAATAATGAGAGTAAAACATGGTAAGTGTTGGGGAGGTATATAATGGAAATAATGTGATTTGTTCCAATGTGTTCGGGAGGTATATAATGGACCTACAGACCTACAAGAATGCAGACCTGGGACTTGTTCCAATGAGAGTAAAACATGGTCAGTGTTGGGGAGGTTTATAATGGACCTATGGACCAATGAGCATGCAGACCTGGGAATTTTTCCAATGAGAGTAAAACAAGGTTATTTTGGGGGAGTTATATAATGGAAATAACGTGACTTGTTCCAATGAGAGTAAAACATGGTATATGTTGGGGTAATGGAAGTAAAAATGGAAAAGAAAAAAAAAAAAAATGGGAAAATGGGAATATGAACGTGAACATGGAAATGGCTAAGGAAAGGAGAGTAAGGAATGAAAGAGAGAAAAATGGCTAAGTGTGGAATATGGAGACTAGATTGGAAGAGGGAAAAATGGTTAAGTATGGAGAGGAGAGTAAGAGTCAGAGGAGAGTAAAGAATAAAAAGTAGAAAAATGGATAAGTATGAGAAGAGTATGGAGAGTAGAGTAAGGAATGAAAGGTAGAAAAATGGATAAGTATGAGAAGTGAAAGGAATAAGAGAGTAGTGAGAAAATGAAAAAAATGGCTAAGTAAGAGATGAGAAGATAAGCGAAGGGATAAGAGAGGGAAAATGGCTAAATATGGAGAGGGGAAGAAGGGCACAACACTTAGAAATTTTTTCATTCTTCGAAGTTATTCTTGCAATCTCTTTGTCAGACTTCTAGACAAAATCATGAGTATCTTGGGCATACATACTCGGATTTTGATTCCAAAAATTGCATGACGAAGATGAGACCGAGGGCTACACTATGAACTAATTATCATTCAAAATTTATTTCTTCTGATATAAAAAAAAAAAAATATTTTTCCAAGAGAAATAAATCTAGTTGATCAAAGATTTTTATCAACATGATCTCATAATTGTAACAACAAAAATTCAATCACCTTTAGCTAATATTCATATTAAATATAATGCAACTACCATTCATTATTCATTTTCAACACCATGAGATTTTCATAATGCAACAAATAAATACCAATAAAATAAGAATCATTGTGTCAATACCCATGACCACATCTACACAATGCATCCTTGCATTGACTCCATAATACCACATAACTATGTCACACATTCCACCATGGTGATTTGGAAGGTTTGGTCAACTCCTCAACACAACATCCAAACTCCTCCCAAGTACATGCCCAACTGTTTGGATACCTTCCTCTTCAACCCATACACATCACCAAGAATATAATTCTTAAGTTCTCTTCAATATCAGGAAAGAGGTTGCAGTCCAAACATTAGCTATACAAAAGAAACCACTGATCATCCGCATAGCGTTATATCCCCTCCATATCCAATCATCTCATGGTCTCACACATGACTAGCTCTACATGTACTCATTGCTATAGCAGGAGTATGTCTCCTTACTTGACCTGGTTATGATCTTATAACCAATCATAAGACAATATGAAACTGAATTTTATTTAATGCTTTTTAGCATCAACAAAATTTATATACTCTAGGCCTTCGACCATTACATATCAATTTAAATCTTGAAAATTTAGCTAAGGGAATTCTTACCTCAATTCCCTTCATCATTAGAAACAAACAAATGCATACCTATATGGTTGTTATCAACCAACTTGATGCTACCTAATCAACAGATATTTGTAGATGCTCACATGCTTCCTCCTCCATATTTTTGATCATCATCTCTACCACCCTCATGGGTCTTCACATGGATGGAAGTCATAAGAAGCAACAACATCCACATCTTTAATCATGTTATTATCATTTTTTATGAATACATAATCCATCACTAGTCATACTCAATATAACATTATTATTGCATGTATATAACAACAGACTATTCTAAGTCCACAAGCATACCATATGCACAAATGTGCATCCATATGCACCAAGCATTCATTGTCACCATTCCTACTAATGCATATGCATTTTAACTTTATTGTTTGCATCATGCACTCTATATCATTTATGTTCTAGTTCACTTACTTATTTATTTATTGATGTTGTAGTTGGTTGTCCTTGAATTTATTCAAATCCTTTCTCCCTTGTGTGCTTCCATTCTTCTCATATGCACTATTGTTTCCTGGTATAAACATTTTCCAACAAATTTCTTCTTGGCCAATCTGCAATCCAACCAATTTGTTCTATTGCTAGCAGCTTCTCTTAGGAAGACATACCCAAACTTTATCTTTATGAAACATTCCAACACCTTGGAATGAGGTAGCTCACAACATTCAATCACTCTACTACCACAATATCCTTGAATCAACTTAACCATAATCATTCCACATCTCTACTATTAATTCTAGTTGTCTAGTGGATTTCTCAATTTTGGGAATAGTTCTCTCCACTTCATTTAACAATTCTCTGTGAAGCCACAATTTTCCCACTCAAGACCAAACCATTCCCAATGGAAGTCTATTTTCCTTCAGTGGAACTTTTCAAGTGAAAGAACCTTCATTATTCTATCCCTAATTCTTTGCATTTATATCCTACTTCCACTGTGAACTTTGATATAAGAAGTGGCTTTCTTTCTTTGGATGTTTTAGCTATTGTTGTCAATCCATAGCTAGTAACCCCTTTTCTAGGCAATCCTATGCTTTCACATAGAGATAATTCACACATCGCCTCCTAAGATCCTTATTCTCTTTCACATTAATCTTTATAGTTATCTACACATCTCTATATTTAAGGCTATGGAGTCTTACTTTTGCTTTCTATGCCCATTAATGACATTCTTCACCCATTGGATTTATGTCCAATGTGAGAATCCTTGTTGTTGTGCCTTGCAATTCATTCAAACTCTGTAGCAGTTGACTAATAATTATTTTGTTCTTTGCTTCTCAAGTTCTTTATCCACTTTTCATTACTTGTCTTGTGTCTCTTATTTCCTTACCAACTTCTACAAGTATGGCATGATTCCATGCCATTTTCCTGTAAGTAATAACTA
Organism: Picea glauca; assembly: GCA_000966675.3. Lineage (NCBI taxonomy): Eukaryota > Viridiplantae > Streptophyta > Pinopsida > Pinales > Pinaceae > Picea > Picea glauca. Next base: position 30,951 of record JZKD02S2109170.1, read on the forward strand.
CTTTGGTGCTCAAATGAATCTTCTAGTTTATAACATGTGTCATCTCCAAGATTGAGTTATTTCCCTTCCACTTTCCATTACAAGGCTATTGCACTTTTCAAATGTGCCTATATAAATCTTCATAGGCACTATAATGGATCTATGAAACATTTCTCACCAATTACTGACTTTTTTCTTATATCTGTAACATTTGGAAATGTTTTCCCTAAAATTAACATTATTTGGGAAATCTTCATTTTTAACAATTGCATGGTTCATTATTATTATTATTATTATAACCCAATTCTCTCATAGAGAATTCAATCCTTTTGCCATATTGTCCTCTGGATTAACTTTCCAACTGTTGTACTCAGACCTTACTCTGATTTATGAGATGATAACTATGGCTTTTTGAAATAAACAAGTCTCTCTCTCTCTCTCTCTCTCTCTCTCTCTCTCTCTCTCTCTCTCTTTGCACTTACAAGCCACTAGAGGCCTTCATTAATTTTCTGAGAACAATGTGTTTCCCAACTCAAAAATATGGGTGGACATATGTCTTCTCCTCTTTAGTATCTTTTCAATGACTATTCTTGTCCCTCAATCTCATCTATGAGCTGAAATTTATGGCTTCCCAAAAAATACAAAAACAAAAAAAACCATTTTCACCCCATGAATACATTTTCTTTACTACAACAATTTTACTAGAAGGTCAACTTTTGTCAGTTGTAGAAGAAAATCCATAAATGCTCAAGGAAACTTTGTATTGGGCATTGCTAATACTCATAATGGTGAACACATAGCAAATTTTATATTTGGAATTGGATGATCCAATAAGATTTTACAATAATCTGGAATCTTCTACTTTATCCCTTTAAAAAAAAAATCCAAGATTAGAATTCTTAGCAAAACTGGCTATATCCTAACATGGAGTTGATGTGGCATCCCCGGATGACGTGACATGATGATGTGTTGATGACATGGCATCATTGACTGACATGGAATTGATGTGGCACTGACATGGAACTGATCACCGGTCCACTAGTTATTGGGGACTGCTTCTCTTCTCCTTGCCTTTATACGCCTTTGGTTTGGTATGGTCCACTAGCCACCGGGCTACCCCGCACAAACCTCCATCCAATCAACCTGTAATCTGACACCAATCTGGTCCACTAGGCCATTGCAAAAACATCCATACAACACTTTTCAATTGACTTTGGTCTGGTCTAGTCCACTGAGCCACCACACACTCCACACAAGTCTTCTATCTAGATCCCTGCCAACTCTGACGTGGTCCACTAGCACACAAGAGCACCAACCCACCGAGACACTACACAAGTATTCCAATCACTTCTGTCAATCGACTCCTATTTGGCCCACTGGGAGGCCATGTGAAAACCTCCATATGACTTCCCCAATCGACCCGCAATATGACGTGAGTCCGGTCCACTGACCCATTGGGTCACTGCACAAGCCTTCCATACACTCCTACCAAATGGCTCTGGTCTAGTCCACCAGCCAACTCAGTCACTACATGAGTCTTCCAATTACCATGTCAATGGACAAACCGATGGCAGTTTGATAGTTGGCAGATACGATATATTTGCTTAGCATTGATTATGCATACAGACTAACACTGAAGTGGTGATAAAAAATTACATTATGTATAACTCTGCAGGGTTTCATATTTATCTTTTCATACACAACTAACAAAGGGTTTTCTGATGAATATAAACTCATTAAGTAAACCTTCACTGATGCATGTGGTATAAATAAAAGACAAAAATCGTAGATCAATGGCTCTAGATCCATGTGAGGCTTGATCTGTTGGTTGTGGACCTGATTATCTTCCTAATTCAGAGGTCTTTGTTTTTAGTTGTGTTTATACCCCATGAATAATTTACACCCTAGAAGACTGTACACCCCTCCACGTGGGGGAGTGCATGGGGGGCTTGCCACCCCTGCGGGGTCTGGGGGGGATATCCCCTTGACTGGGGGGTCTAGGGGCAAGCATGCCCCCGAAGGAAATTTTTCCTTGTAAATGTATATTGTAATTTCATAGTGAATATGGACCATTCATTATAAGGTTGCAGATTTGACGGTAGAAATTATGTTAGGGTTTTTTTCCCTAGAAGGCAACCCTCTTTTATGAGGGAAATGTATTGTAGCTATGTATTATTGTGAATATTGTATTATGAGGGAGGAGACTATGAGAGAAAGAAGAGGAAGCTACAATAGGTGTTTTGTAGGTTGTATCCCTTCATTTGTTGGATAATAATAAAGGAAGTGCCTAGAAATTTCTCTGGTGGACGTATCCCACATTGGGTGAACCACATATATCCGTGTCTCTATTGTATTGTGTATCCTCTATGTTTTATTTCCGCATTTGTTTTATTTTATTTTTTCGCGATCCTGTTTTTCTAACATGATCAATGGTTGTTGCATGCTAGAATTTTGGGAGGCATTACTCTCGATTATGATTCCCAAATCGAGTGAATGAGATCTCTATGGGAAGCCATGTCCATGGAGAAATTCTTAAACACAATTTACAAGGCTAGAATGACATTGTTTAACCACAAAAACCTTCCCTCCGATGTTGTCCCATAGAAAATTAATTAATTAATGTTTACCCAGAAGACAAATCTCCTCCAAACAACCTTTGTTGTCCTACAAAAAAATAATTAATTCCATTCACGAACTTTTGTTCTGTCATGTAGTAGGCCCTTGAAGGCTTGGTTTTTTAACCTACAACTCTGATACCATTCTATAATGTACTCAACCACCGGGTTGATCCAAGCTACCTCAAAATGTTTTGAATACCACCAGTTTGTGACATACCCGACATCAACAAACGAAAAAATTTCTCTTTGATACCACTTTTAATGTACCCATAGCAGCAAACCCAAAACTATTTTCCCATATATTGATCTGAAATGTACCCATTGCCCAAGTACTTCCAAATTCACTCTCTTGGACTGATTACGATTTATGTTAAATTCTTTCATTAATCAAGAACATGAATCCAAAGCATGAAATTAACTAGAACATGCTAAACCATAAAATAATGTTTAACGTCATTCCATGCACAACATTAACAGTAAACATGCATAAACACATCATCTCAAAGATAATAATAATACATAGCAGAATATAAATATACAAGGAAACACAAAGTGCACTTATCATTGATTAAACAATTCACCAATTGGCCTCAGACCAAGGACGTTCCTACCAACCATAGATAGTGTTGTCCCTAATCTCAACAACAGGTTACCCCCGAGTCAGGGCCTATTCATGGTCCTAGGTTTGGAAGTGGAAATGGAAGTTGGATTTTCTTCCTTGGTCTCTTGGACAACTTGTAAGTGATCATGTCCTACTACCAATTATCCCTCTGGATGGCCTTCTCTACTATTTGCACAAGTTGTACTATTCTCTTGTTTAATTATTCCCTCATGGTGGTGAAGGAATCTTGGCATTTGAAAAGTTATTTTTCTATCTCGTCTTCTTTTTTCCTCCAATATTGACTTTCCTCTTGGATTTATCTGTTGAATTCTTTTAACTCTTCAGGCCTTTCTCTCTTCTATTCTTTATCCACGCTGAGTCTATTTTTTATTCAAATTTATATAAGTTGTGTCACAGTCAAGGATTTAACTAATTTGATACCTTATGATCCATAACTGAGGGACTTGTAACTCACTTGCTTCACCAACACATATACTTTGTGGAATTAAATTTTTGGTCTTCGTTTTTGTAACTTATGTAGAAATTTATGTTCTATGAATGGATACAAGGCCTTTATTCTTTGTTTAATTCTTAGTGAAACTATCCTTTATAGGCATGGCATGCTCTCTGTTCTAACCTACACACATCAACTAGATAATAACACAATAGTAATCAATCCTAAGAAAATACTCTAATCTCAGTACAATTCCTTTGCATGTTGATATCCAATTGAACTAGAGATCTTAAGATGATCAAGGTTGAGACATCATCATGGTTCGGTGTGGGTGTTTAGTTTGATTATAGTGCTCTAGTTCTAGGCTAGTTACTTCACATACACCACATATTGTAAAGTGTAATCAACAAGGATCAAAATATTGATGAGAATGAAAAAATCCATCATTTAGCATGGCCATAGATTCAAAAGAGTTATGTTCTACAGCTCTATGCCCATTGGAGCTCACTCTAACATAGAGATAACATTCCCATTGCAATTAAATCTACAATATGCACTTTACTTTTCAAATATATGACCCAACACTTCTACAATTTTTAATATTTTTCACACTCTATTGTAGACTTGGACTCATGGAACCAATTTCCTTGTATATGACCAAAAAAATGGCACAATTGGTGAAATTGAGTGCCTCAACAAACAGAAGCGAAATAACTACTTCACTTATGAAAATGTTTGATAATAAAGAAGAAAAACCAATCCCTCACTTCCACATTTCATATGTATAGGCTCAAGCTTCAACTCATAATTTTTAATGCATACAATACTCATAAATCTATCACATTTCTCCAATGATTGGAAGGCCATATGAAAATATTTCACATACAAGTATTAGGCTGGAAACGTTTTTAAGTATTCAACAATTTATTACTTCATTTTATCCATCCTATGGCTATATATAGCCAAAAAATCAAGATATGATCAAGGAAGAGAGACCAAACTATTTTCCAAGCAATTCAACTATCCATTCTACACAGGCTCCAATTCCTACATGTATACATCCAATCACCACTTTGTACAACCTCAATGAGATGAAGATGAGGTTGTTTATGGCTTTTGAAACCTACACACAACCCCAAAGTTAACTTAGAAGATATGTATTACCCTCTTGGAGTAGAATCACCAGTGTATGGCCTCATGTAATCAGTCAAGCACTATATGAACATTGGGTTATGATACCAATAGTCTTAAGGATTGAATTTTTTTTTCCTTAGAAATTAAATTTAAAAGCTCTACTAGATAATTGCAACAACTCTCTCATCATATCCCTTAATCTCAAATTAAGATGAATGGTGGGTAATGCAAAGTTGTTGGAATTCATCAAATACTCGTGCATAATGAAATCCTAAGTGAAAAAATAAAACTGCAGCTGGGAATTCATCCTTAGATCCATTAATCCTACTACATGAAGCATTTTAAACACAAATAAATCATCAATAAATCAAGAAAAACAATTAACACATCTATTGAGAAAATTGCATCACACAAAGACACAGTGTTTACCCTAAAACCAAAAATGGGAAAACCAACATTGAATGATTGCTCAATGTTCTTATTCTAGCCATCTCTATTTACAATGCAACTCATGGTTTTATGTACATCCTTCTTTCTTTGGCCAACAATCAACCCAAAATCTCTTTGAGAGTCAAATTACAAGAAGATATAGGGAGAGCTGGTGTGATGGGAAGGCCAATAAGCATGGTCTTTCATTTCCCTTTTCCTTAGTCTTTTCTCTCCCATTTTCATTTTCTATTTTATTTAATTCTTTTTTTAATCTCTTTTGTCTCATTTACTTTTACATTCGTGGTCTTTATAAATATTTTATATAACCTCATTAATTTTCAAATTTCACCTAGGAACTATTATCCTAGGTATAACTAAGGAGATCATGTCTTGAGGACCATAGATCATAGACATGGAGTGTCGAGAGCTAGACGATTTAAGCATGGCCTCGGAGGGCCCCTCTTTTCCTTAGTGAAGTCCACATATCACCAGCATCAGTATTCATCACACTGGATTAATCTTGAAATGGAAATGAGTCTTTCTACATGAGGTAATAAGTCTGGGTATCATTGTATGTATCGCTCTGATTTTTAAAACATTCAAACATGTTTCATTTAATATTTCTGGATTTCATAATGTTTGCTTGACTTTATGTTGTTTTCCTTGTCCAAAACTGGGAAGGTCACATGGTTCCCTAGTAAGTTGTTCTCCTTTTAGGATAGGTTGTTAACTAGTGGATCTATGAAGAGTCATCACTCATTCCCTCCATACTTACCATTTTCCATCTTTATCCCCTCCATTTATCCACATTTTTGGGCATTCGGGAAGGCTCCACTTGGAAAGGGTTGTACCTTACCTAATAGGAAGAAGGGGCTAAAGGCCTAGGGGGAAGTGTAGTTGGAAAATGTTAAGAGATGAATTTAAAACTTCGAGATGCTTCACCCAGGGATCCCTGAGAAATCACTAAAATGCTTCTCAGCAAGAAGAGGGGACACACATATGAATAAAACACTCAAGGCATTTGTTGGTGGATAGGAGGTCTCAGCATGAGTTGGCCTATCATGATCATGAACATGTAGCGGTATGACACTACCACCCAACTGGTCACCAAGCCAAGGTAGTGGCTCTTGGTTTCATGGCCAAGAGAAAGGGGGTCTCATCACGATCCAACCTTCTCATTTTCGTGAATTTTTTTTGGGTTACACTGCCATTAGTTGGTCACCAAGCCAGGGTGGTGGCCATCAACTCTTTCCTTACAACATGAAGAAAGAGATCTAAAAGAAGAAAGCAAAGATAAAAATAATAAATGGAAATTAGTGGGCTTGGAAACATTTGCATCCATGACAACGTGCAACTCACCCTCAACAAAGGCACCCATAGGTGAGTGTTACATTTCTCTGCTATCACATGCACCCCATGCCCAAAGTTTTTTTCCTCACCACCTCATACTTTTGCATGATTTGGATCAAGCTCCACTGGGGAAATGACCTTGACTTAAGGGATACTGGCCCAATAGAACACCCTGAGACCATTCCAAACCCTAGACTTGTCAAGTTTCATAACGTTTTGAGCATTTTTTTGGGTTTAGGGGGGTTTAATGCACATTTTTGGGTGTTTTAATTATTTGAAGTAATTTACGTATTATGATGCCTATGACTTATGGACCCCTAGAGGTTGTACTGGTTGTCTTTGTAGGACCTTTCACGGTGAACATGTACATGGAGAGATGACTAGCTCGGACCTTCATGAGGGCTCAAAGCCCATTTGATTGATGTTGAGACCCTAGCCAGGGGGCAGGATGAAGATGAAGGGGTTTTTCCAAGAAGAAGAAGGATGTTTCCTTTGGAGGAACTTTGGTGGACCTAGACCCAGGAGGATGTGCCTTTCCCACCTCAATGCTGGCCTTTGGAGGCCTTGGACTTCACCCATACATCCCTGGACGTTTCTACATGAAGTGGTTGTCACCTTGGGGGTAATCCTAAGGTTATTGGCATGTGTGCGAAGGTTTTTATCCTTTGGAGGCCCAATGTTTCACTCCCTAATCCCAATGTTCCATGACAGATTTCCAACATCACCCTAGAAGGGCATGATGTCACCACTAGGAGGCTCTTTACATGCAAATTTGTTTTATTTTGTCCATAATTTAATTTACCAAGAAACTGGCGAGGTCGGCCCTGATATTTTGACCTAAAATAATTAAAGGTCAAATTTTGGTATAAATAAACATAAAGTGGCATTCATTTTATCATAAGTCTCACTTGAGTGGAGGTCTGAAATTTTCTTCGCACTAAGGGTTATTGGTTGAAACAAGGAGGGCACTACTCTTTTAAGTCTTGTTTTTGGCACTTGGACAAATTTTATAAAGTTTTGTGGCAATCTTGCATGGTTTTAAATGATTATTCTAGGTCAAAGTAAGTAGATTTTTACTTTGTCATTGTAAATGGTCATGGTAATGGTTTTCTTTCTCATACAATATTATGAAATTGCATGTTTTAATTAATGCTTGAAGTAAGAAACTTAAAGTACTAACTTTCTTGCTTTTCATTTTTCTAGCTTTATTGAATTGATGTAGTAACTAGTGAAACCCTAGGGCCCTATAGTGTTAGCTCTCTAGAGGTTTATAATAAGTTATTGTGCAAAATACTTTTCATCAATAAAAATCTAAGAAGAAGGAAGTGTTAGGGCCTAGAAGTGCCTACACCCTAGCTTCCTCACTTCTTGAGGTCAAACCTAGGAGGACTTAAGTTGCTACTCCTCCTAGGTCTTTGTCCATTTTGGATTATGTGTAAAATCACTTGTTAGTAGCATTGAAGGAAGTCGTCTACTTGACTCCACTACCCTTAGAAAGGCACTAGTCAAACCCCACTCTTTGACAAGTATCTTCAAACTCAAACTCCAAATTGTTTCCTACTTGATTACCCTACTAACTTTAACTAGTTAACTAACCTAGCTTAGAGATACTAACAATCACTTAATTATTGTTGATAATTCACTATTACAGCCATTGTTTGTAGTCTAAATCAACCTACTAACCACCTTAAAACAACCCATAATTTGTACAAGGAAAGTTCAATATATTCTCAAGTGTTTGTTCAATTGCCTTAGAAGAGTACATTTCTTAAGCTTGTTTACTGTTGTCATTACTTCTATTTCATTGTTGTTACTTTTAACTTAGACAACATGTCTAAATCCAATTGTTGGTTGATATATTTAGAGAACTCACATAAGACAAAGTATTATCATTGATGCTTTAAATGCTTGTTCACATTTTTTGCACAAGTGTGTTCTCGTTGATACAAATTGCAGCTATTATCATTTACTTATCACTATCATCTACTTGTCATTTGCTGCATACATAGAGAGCCAACATATATTCACAAGTTTACTCTCTTGTTGAAGCATAATTATCATTTTTTATTGCCTTTAACGCTTGTTGTTGTATTGGTAAGGGTAAGGTACACTTTATCTTTATTTTTCTTCATTTTTCAAGACTTAAACTTGACTTGAGTGACCTAGAGAGAGGGGTAGTTTACTTATGATTTCTTTCCCTTCATCAACCCACTAGGTCTAGGGACGTCTCCCTTGGAGAAGGTTTTTCCTCCTAAATAGAAAAGGGTATCATGTTGGGGTGATAGTGACAAGATTACCCTCGTGTTATGCCAATCTCGACCTACTTGCCTTTAGGCTTAGGGAAAGTACATATTGTGCGATAACATTTTTGGCATTGTTTCCGAGGAACACTGAGTCAATATTCCTCAACGACACTTTTTTGGTAAATTTTTTACTCAAAGCCTTCACTTTATAGAGCTTACCTGGCGAATCCATTGAGGGTGATTCCCTCACTCCCTTTGATAATATTTAAGAAGTTACCTGGCGACTCCACTGACTTACTCTCTACTTCGTGATACTTTCAAGACATGGGATCATGGCGCCCCAGGAACAATTGTATCCAACTATTGTTTTTGAAAGTTTTCAAGGATACCCACATTATTTTGATATAAAATGGTTAAACAACTCTCCAATATTCAGAGGCCTCCCATTTACTCACATTGTAGAATTCTTGATGTATATAAGTGAGATAGAATTTGAAGGGGAGGATGTTCTGTTAAAATTGTTCATACTTTCCCTGTCATCTTTTTTTCAAGATTGGATTAAGGGTTGTTGCGAATATAAGGGTATATCATCTTTCATAGACCTCATCAGTAGGTTTATTGATTTTTTGAAACCACAATGCCAGACATGTGAATATTCCCTCCAAAATCTCACAATATCCCTAGAGGACTAAGTATTCACCACTGATATTGTGGAATATCTCAGAGATGTGTACCATACTCAATACCAAGAACCCTTTGATATAGAAGGAGAGATTTTTGAAGAAGTTTGTCAACCCCTTGAAGAGGAACAAGATTTTTCCCATGGTTCAACACAATGCAATAAAGACTTGATTGAAGAAGTGAGTTATGAGGATGAAGCATTAGTATCCGCTCCTCCATCCGATGAACCTCTCCAAGATCCTATATCTCCTGCACAAGACAAAGAGAATGAGGTAAATCATTTTCTTTTCCAGGTTTTTTATGACACTTTTTTCTATGATTCAGAAGGTGAAGAAGTAAAGGAACCCTTGGAAGGGCTAGGTCCTTCATTTTCTGATGAAGGTGAAAATATGATTAAAGAGACGAGTCTTGGGGATGATGTATTGGATGCTCTTCCATTTTATGAATTCATCCAAGCCTTTGATGCTCCTGCACAACAAGAAGTGAACATGATAAGTTATTTCCCTTTCCAAGATTTTGATGATGCTTTATTTTGTGATTTGGAAGGTGAAGAAGTACTAGAGGAGCCCTTGGATGCATTAAATCCTTGATGTTATGATAAAGGTAGTGAGATGGTTGATAATATTGATAAGTTCATACATATTGGAAGACGTAAGTAGGATGTGATTGGTTTTGATGAGGATCCCATTTATGATATGGAAGGATATCTTCTAATGTTTCCTTTACAACAATCATATGATGTTCCTAATAATTTTGACGTTTGGCAACAAGATGATTATATAATTACAGAATGTTTCCAAGCACCCAAGGATGACCCATTGCAATGTTATCATGATTATTTTCGATCATACCTTGAGGATTTTGATGAGTATTCCTTTGAGCACTTGGATTTATTCTATGAAGAATATTATCAACCATCGTTGTGCTCAAATTTTGATAAAGGTGAGGATGTTGCTTTCCTGAAGCATGATACTTGTGATAAGGTTGTCTATATCCCTCTGATTTCTTTACCTCATTATGTCACTGAGGATGCATTTGGGGAACATGTCTCTTGTTTCAAGTTTTCTTTAGGAAAAAACTTTCCGTTAGAATTAAAGGGGAGGTTGAATTCCTTAAGAAGTTTATTATCTCAATCTTTCAACTTTCCCCTAAGAAGTTGTCAGTTTCCCTCTAAGTTCTTGTTAATCCCTTCTCAAACCCCAAGAAGTGATGACGTCCAAGGTAGTCAACCCTCATACTCTTTGAGTCATCCCTTTGATTCCTTGACCTCTCATGATCCTTTTTCTGAGATGGATTGATCACTTTTCTGGAAGGGTGACTTGGCATGATTTTATCCCTCACTCCCACCTCCATGAGCTAGAATTTATGACATCCTATGATATAATGCATGTTCTAAATCATGTTATGTTGTTCTTGACTTGTCATAGTTTTGGTTTATGATGAAGTACAGAGGCATGTATTATGAGGTATTCCTATGATAGTTTCACTGGTTATTTTACTACAACTAGAATTCAACCAACATGTAAGTAGAGGTAGGTAGGAATTTGTATCCATTATACATACCATTGCATTTAATATTAGTATAGTTGTAGTTGCATTTGAATATCATTTTGTATCACTTGTATATATGTATGCTCATAATCATATGTTAGACTAGAGATTCTTTTATTTGTTTATTTTATCATATATGGACGAGGGGCGATATCACTACCCTAGCAATTACTAATTTCTTTTGTTGATATTTAGCAGACATAGGTAATACCAAATATGTTGGGGTTCTCATGCGCTCTACAATGAGCACATGTCCCCGAGTTGGAGCCAGGTGTTATCCCCTAGCCTAGGCATAACTAAGGAGATCATGTCTTGAGGCCCACAGGTCCTATCCATGGAGTGTCGAGAGCCAGATGACTTAAGCATGGCCCCGAAGGGCCCCTCTTTTCTTCAGTGTAGTCCACATATCACCAGCAGAAGTATTAATCACACCGGCTTGGTCCTGAAATGACAATGAGTCTTCCTCTATGAGGTAATAAGTCTAGGTATCATGGTATGTATCGCTCTGATTTAAAAAAAAATTAAACATGTTGCATTGAATCTTACTGGATTTCATATCATTTTCTTGACTTTATGCTCTCTGCCTTGTCCAAACCTAGGAGGGTCACATGGTGCCATAGTAAGTTGGTTTCCTTTTAGGATAGGTTGTTACCTAGTGCATATTTGAAGAGTCATCACCCATTCCCTCCATAATTACCATTTTCCATCTTTATCCCCTCCATCTATCCACATTTTGGGGAATTTAGGAAGGATCCACTTGGAAAGGGTTGTACCTTACCTCATGGGAAGAAAGGGATAAAGGCCCAGGGGGTAGTGTACCTGGAAAAAGTTAAGGTGTGAATTTAAACCTTCAAGATGCTTAGCCCAGAGATCCCTGAGAAAGCATCGAAACGCTTCTAAGAAAGAAAAGGGGATCCACATATGAATAAAACACTCAAGTCATTTGTTGGTGGATAAGAGGTCTCATCATGAGTCGACCTATCATGACCATGAAAATGTAGCGGTATGACACTACCACCCAATTGGTCACCAAGCCAGGGTAGTGTCTCTTGGTTGCATGGCCAAGAGAAAGGGGGTCTCATCACGATCCAACCTTCACATTTCCGTGAAATGTTTGTGGGTGACACTGCCACTAGCTAGTCACCAAGCTAGGGGGTGGTCATCAACTCTTTCCTTGCAACATGAAGAAAGAGAGCTAAAATAAGAAAGAAAAGATAAAAATAATAAATGGAAATCAGTGGGCTTGGAAACATTTGAATCCATGACAAGGTGTATCTCACCCTCAACAAAGGCACCCATAGGTGAGTGTTACATTTCCCTGCTATGACATGCACCCCATGCCCAATTTTTTTCCCCTCACCACCTCATGCATTTGCATGATTTGGATCAAGCTCCATTGGGGAAATGACCTTGAATCAAGGGAGACTAGCCCAATAGGACACCCTAAGACCATTCCAAACCCTAGACTTGTCAATTTGCATAATGTTTTGAGCAGTTGTTTGGGTTTATGGGGTTTTAATGCACATGTTTGGGAATTTTGATTATTATAAGTGATTTATGTATTATGATGCATGTGACTTATGGACCCATGGAGGGCATATTGGTTGTCTTTACGGGACCTTTCCCGGTGAATAGGTGCATGGAGAGATGACTAGCTCAGACCTTCATGAGGGATCAAATACCATTTGATGGATGTTGAGACCCCAACCAGGGGGTAGGATGAAGGTGAAGGTGTTCTTGCAAGAAGAAGAAGGGTGTTTCCTTTAGAGGCACTTTGGTGGACCTAGACCCAAGCGGTTATGCCTTTCCCACCTGAACGTTCGCCTTTGGAGGACTTGGACATCACCCATACAACCCTGGATGTTTCTACATGCAATGGTTGTCACCTTGGGGGTAATCCTGAGGTTATTGGCATCTGTGGGAAGGGTTTTAGCCTTTGGAGGCCCAATGTTTCACTCCCTAAGCCAAACGTTCCATGACATAGGTCCAACATCACCCTAGAAGGGGATGATGTCACCCCTAAGAGGGTCTTTACATGCAAATTTGTTTTGTTTTGTCTAGAATTTAATTTTGCAATAAACTGGACAGGCCAGCCCTGATATTTTGACCTGAAATAATTAAAGGTCAAATTTTGGTATAAATAAACATAAAGTGAAATTCATTTTATCCTAAATCTCATTTGGGAGAGTGGAGGTCTGAAATTTTCTTTGTACTAAGAGTTATTGGTTGAAACAAGGAGGGCACTACTCTTTTAAGTCTTGTTTTTGGCACTTGGACAAATTTTATGAAGTTTTGTGGCAATCTTTCATGCTTTTAAATGATTATTCTTGGTCAAAGTAAGTAGATTTTTACTTTGTCATTGTAAATGGTTTTCTTTCTCATACAAGATTATGAAATTGAATGTTTTAATTAATGCTCGAAGTAAGAAACTTAAAGTGCAAACTTTCTTGCTTTTCATTTTCCTAGCTTTATTGAATTGATCTAGTAACTAGTGAAACCCTAGGGCCTTTAAGTGATAGATCTCTAGAGGTTTATACTTAGTTATTGTGCAAAGTACTTTTCATCCATAAAAATCCACGAAGAAGGAGGTGTTAGGGCCTAGAAGTGCCTAAACCCTAGCTTCCTCACTTCTTGAGGTCAAACCTAGGAGGACTTAAGTTTCTACTCCTCCTAGGTCTTTCTCCCTCTTGGATTATGTGTAAAATCACTTGTTAGAAGTGTTTAAGGAAGTCAACTACTTGACTCCACTACCCTTAGAAAGGAACTAGTCAAACCTCACTCTTTGACAAGTATCTTCAAACTCAAACTTCAAATTGTTTCCTAGTTGATTACCCTACTAACTTTAACTAGTTAACTAACCTAACTTAAAGATAATAACATCCACTTAATTATTGTTGATAATTCATTGTTACAACCATTGTTTGTAGTCTATATCAACCTACCAACCACCTTATAGTAGCCCATAATTTGTACAAGGTAAGTTACTATCAATATATGCTCAAGTGTTTGTTTAATTTTCTTAGCAGAGTACATTTTTGAAGCTTGTTTACTGTTTTCATTACTTATATTTCATTGTTGTTACATTTAACTTAGACAACATGTTTAAATCCAACTGTTGGTTGATATATTTTGAGAACTCACATAAGACAAAGTATTATCATTGATGTTTTAAATCCTTGTTCACAATGTTTGCACAAGTGTGTTCTTCTTGATAGAAATTGCAATTGTTATCATTTACTTGTCATTTTTTGCATACATAGACATCCAACATATATTCGCAAGTTTACTGTCTTGTTGAAGCATCATTATCATTTGTTATTTCTTTTAACGTTTGTTGTTGTATTTGTAAGGGGAAGGTACACTTTAGATTTCTTTTGCTTCATCCCTAAAGAATTAAACTTGACTTGAGTGACCTAGAGAGGGATAATTTACTTATCATTTCTTTCCCTTCATCAACCCACTAGGTCTAGGGATGTCTCCCTTGAAGAAGGTTTTTCCTCCTAAATAGAAAAGTGTATCTTGTTCGGGTGACAATGACAGGATTACCCTCGTGTTACGCCAATCTCAGCCTATTTTCTTTTAGGATTTGGGAAAGTACAGATTGTACGATAACAAGAACTAAGTCTTACAATCATTCACTTATTCAGATCCATTTCATATATGTGTTATATCTTAGATTGTCTCCCAACTCCTTTTGGTGACTTAATTTATAAGCATTTCTATATAATTAATGATAACATCATAGAAATAATGACAATACTATCAATTTTGACCATAGAGGCACATAGTTTCCTATACCATAGAGAGAATATTATAAAGAATGTTTTCCATACTATATTTTTTTTAATTACAAGTAAAAAAAATTAAATCTTTCAAAATTGTAAAATTTAATAAATACTTTTAGAATACAATGAAACAAAATGTAAGACAAAAGAATTTCAATTATCGTTTTTTAAATCTTTTTATTCTTGGTATAATAAATCTAAATTTTAAATTTTAAATCCCAAGGGGTTAGTTGAACAAGTTGTTGCTAATGTTTTTAGGAATTTGGCTAATTTTATGCTAGCAAGGATCTAGTTTGAAATGTTTTTACGAATTTGGCTAGTTTCACACTAACAAGGTTCTAATTTGAATCACTCTTAAGTTTTTTTGGAGAAATTTTCGAAAAAAATAAAAGTAAATCTTAAATTTTCAAAATTCTAATAAGCAATAATAATAATAATAATAATCTATTTTTAAGGTCACGACTAAGCCAACACATCAAATTAGTGTATGAGACCCCCTTGTTTGTGGGAGAAGGGACCCCCCATCAAATTGGTGTATGAGACCCCCTTGTTTGTGGGACAAGGGACCCCCTCCACCCAACGATTTGACTGGTAAAATCTACGAAGATATACATACCCTACCCCCCTCTGGATTTGAACCTGTAACCTCTTAAGAGAAAACACATGTTCTTAACCAAACTAAATGCAAAAAACTAAATGTTAAATAAATAAAAAATATATGTTACATTACATTACCTAATAACTTCTAAAATTTAAAGTTATTAAAAACACTTCATTTAAAAAAAAATAAAATTAATTATATATATACTCTTAAATTTTTTGTTTTTTTTTTTATAAATTTAATATTAAAATCAACATTAAAAAAATTGTAATTAAAAACTTCAACATTTTGAAAATTTAATTTGAATAAAAAATTATTTTCAAAGTAGTTCACTAATGAAATCATGTATACTTGCTAAGAAAAAAAAAAAAGCTATCATCCCAAAACTTTACAATATCTCATCTTTGTTCCCCATCCTCTTCAACAATCAAAGTTTATGCACATTGAAATCTCCGCCATTCATAAAAATATTTCCTATGATAGAGGATCTTAAGGTTTCCTAACATGGTCTATGATGAGAGATATTAATAAAAAAATAATACTTATATCCATCAGAATGTTAATCAAATATTTTTAATTATGAAAATTCACTAAAATTATTAAAACATTAAACCATAAAAGATTAACCAAAATATTACTAGTATTTTAAACATAAAGTCAAATTCCAAACATAGTTTACTCTCTAAAAAGGTTGCGGAAATGAAATTTATAAATCTCCCCGTCATTTTAGACCATTAAACCATAAAAGATTAACCAAAATATTACTAGTATTTTAAACATAAAGTCAAATTCCAAACATAGTTTACTCTCTAAAAAGGTTGCGGAAATGAAATTTATAAATCTCCCCGTCATTTTAGACCATTAAACCATAAAAGATTAACCAAAATATTACTAGTATTTTAAACATAAAGTCAAATTCCAAACATAGTTTACTCTCTAAAAAGGTTGCGGAAATGAAATTTATAAATCTCCCCGTCATTTTAGACCTCCAAGAGAGTCTTGGAGGATTGGATCACTTTGTCACCTCTACCCAACTAATCCACAAACCCCAAACTTATTAACCGACCAACCATTTTAATGGGAGAAAATTCAATCAATTGCATAATGGGAGTTCAAGTTAGTAGATGATATTGTCTTACCTTGTTTTCATTGGGATGAATGAGACTTGTTAAATATGGTTA
>JZKD02S2109181.1:29404-47556 GCA_000966675.3 Picea glauca
TGGGGTCCACTGAAGGCTCTTTGGCCTCCTCCCTCTGCTCATCTGAAGTTTGTGAATCTCAAGGTTCTGGAGATGGAGCTTCCTGCTCCTCTGTATCATAGGGAAGTTCTCTGGAACGACGAAAGACAACTTCCTCATGGAAGGTCACATCTCTACTGATTTCTATTTATTTTTTTCTCGAAACATAGATTCGATAAGCTTTTGAGGTCTCACTGTACCCCACAAAAGTGCCTTTCTTTCTAGAGGGCTCTAACTTAGTCCTCTTTTCTTTTGGTACATGAATGTAGACATGACTACCAAAAATTCTCAAATGATCAATTGAAGGCTTCTTACCGGTGAAGACTTCTTATGGGACACCTGTTCTGAATATAAATTGCAGTACTTGCAGCTTTGACCCAAAGAGATAACGGAAGATTCTAATCATACATCATAGCTCTGGATGCCTCACAAATTGTCCCGTTCTTTCTTTCTGCAACCCCATTCTGCTGGGGATTATAAGGCACGGTCAGCTCCCTCTTAATCCCAGAAGTCCGGCAGAGATCATCATACTTGTGGGAGTCAAACTCTTTTCCATTCTCTGTTCTGAAAACACGGATATGTCTACTTGTCTGATTCTCAACAAGATTCTTAAAATTCTGAAATTTACTGAAGGATTTATCTTTAGTTTTCAGAAAATAAATCCAGGTTTTACAAGAGCAATCATCAATAAAAATGATATAATAAAGGCAACCATTCATGGATAGAACAGTCATAGGTTCATAAAGATCAGAATGAATAAGATCTAATATACCATTAGTTTTTCTATTATTGTGAGGGTAAGCTTTCTTTGTATTTTTACCAAGAGTACAACCTCTACAAATACTATCATGCTCAAAAAAAAAAACTGGCATACCTGTTACCATCTTTTGCAAACCTGGGAGAGCATTATAGTTGAAGTGTTCAAACCTTCTGTGCCATAGTTCACAGGGGTTGATCATCTCATGAGCTAATGCTTGAATAACTTGACTAGTGACTTTTTAAAGACAACCTTCTTGAGCTCCGATTATCATGGCTGAGCTCATACTTTCATTTGAGGGCCACATAAGAGCCTTTCCTTTGGAGAAGGCTACTGTGTACCCTTTACTTTTTAGAACTGCAACTGAAATAAGATTTTTCTTTAAACCAGGAACATAAAGAATTTCTTCAACATGAAATCCATTACTTGACTGAAGTTGAAAAGATGCTGATCCAACTCCTTTGATGGCATAAGTGCCATCATCACCCAATTCTACCTTCACATTGAACTTCTTATCTCAGTAGATCACAAGGTTTTGTTTCAAGCCTGCCATGTGCTTGGAGGCCTTGCTGTTTACTAACCAAATTTCTTCTGATTTGGTGACAACACCGGAGAGAGTTGAAACAAGATAACTTTCTCTGTGCTGTTCTTGTTCTTTAGTAACAACTCTGGTTCTCTTTCTTTGAGGCTCTTATTCCTCAGTTGCAATTGAAGCATGGAACCTGCCTTTCTGTTTCTGCTGTGAAGGAGGGTTCCTGCAGTCTTTTGCATAATGACCTAGCTTGTTACAGTTAAAGCATCTTACTTTAGATAAATGAGAGTGAGGATGAGAGTGCTTACCTTGAGGTTTCTTACCTTTGCCTTTGTGCTGAGGAAACTTCTTCCATTTCTTGGCTTTGGCTGAAAGAGCATGGTCTTTCACCGTTGAGGATTCATTTATGCTTTTAAGTATGCCCTCTTCTTCCAAGCAATCATGCCATAATCTCGCGAAGTTGGGTTGAACTTCTCTTCCATTTACAGATGAGAGAAATGTCTCCCAAGATTCTGGAAGACCATCTACTGCTATTTGTACAAGGTCATCATCATCTACTGCAACTCCAATTGCTGCAAGCTGATCTCTTGTTTGAAAATTTTTGGAAAAGAAGGCAGAGATGGTTTCATCCTTTCCCATCTTTAATGTACGTAGTTGTTTCTTCAAGGTCCTTTTTTGAGTTGGGGCCTTCTTTTCATACAAATTGGCTAGGGCATCAAAGTATTCCTTTGCCGTCCTTAGGTGAGCAATAAGAGCATTCATACTATCTTTAACCAAGTAAAAAATGACCCTCTTGGCTTTGGCCTGCCTCTTCTTATATGCTGCTCTTCCTGCATTTGAAGTAGGTTCTTCCATCACCCTGGTAACCAACTCATCCAAGTCACTTTCTTCTAGGATATTAAAGACCCTAGCCTTCCAGGCATTAAAGTTTGAAGCCCCTTCAAGCCTATCTTCTGCTTTGACTGAAGAAGAAACCATACTGAAGCCTGTTTATAGAAGAGATCTGATGCAAAGCAAACTTTCTGCTGATCTGAAAAACACACCCTTAATAGAGGATCTACGCAGGCTCAAAAGTCTGTCACAAATGAGCTCCTTTTACTCCCTAAGCTCTGATACCATTTTAGAATTTAAGGGCAAAAGGTAGAGTAGCTAGAAACATAAATAATTTTATAAATTTCCAATCATTTGCTACTGTAATTCTGGATCAACAACACATTAAAAAATTTCTGATGCATAATCTAATAACATAAATCATAACATAGATCTGAGTATTACCTTAGCCAAAACAAAGAACAAAATACCTAATATGTAGTTGTTGCCTTCCTTAATGTATGCTAAAAAAAACTTGATGGATCATGGATCAAACCCTCAGGGTAGATCTCATCATGATCATTAGGACAAAGGCCAAGAAGAACTTTTAGGGTAGTAAACCGGAAAACAACTCAGCTGGCTGAGAATAAAAAAGCCATGCCACTGTCAAGTAATAGGGCTGAAAGCAAGACAACACTGTTGAGCCTAGTGGTTGGAAAAGGAACAAAAACAACCTTAATGTTTTTAGCCCAGGAAACACAAAAGTCTGCTACAACAAAAGGCAGAAACACCAGCAGTTCCAGGGCAGCCCTAACAAAATCTTTTCAAGGTATTAGGGCTGCTTGCAGACAAGGTAAAGCAACATACAAAGTGTGGCACCAACAAATATGAAGGCGACACCAATTTAGGCAGCAAGGAGGCACAATAAGAAGGTACAACAACAGGGAAAAACTTTACGGCAGCTGAAAAAGTCTCCTACAGGTCAGCGACAGGTTTAACAGTCAAGGATGGAGGGGATAAGCCCACGATAGCTGGAGGAGACTAGAAACACACAAAGGAGGATCTGAGAGACCTGTCTAGAAGAGCTGCAACCACTTAGTAATCTAATCCAGAAGAGCCGCAACAAACTAAAGCCCTATCTAGTAGAGCCGTAGCCAAAAACCCTAGTCATAAACTTGGGTAAGAGAGTGAGAATATGTAGCAAGTGAGGGATAGGTCACTCTTTTATAGTTTTAGGTAGGTAGGGTTAGGGCTAACACATTAGTCCTTTTGCCATAACTTTAGGGTTAGGTTTAATGCCTAACAATTAAACAAATAATATTTTACAATTTAAAATATTTAAATGGAAAATCAAAAGTCAACAAGGAAATAAGACAAGTCGATGAGAGGGGTTTCAAGATAAAAGCGACCAACTTTTCTTTAGGAATGAGTAAAGAAATGAACCAACACATCATCAATAAATAGGGGGGATATAACTCAAGCAAGGGGGGTTCATTAATAAACAAAAAGACAAAGTCAAGGGTTAAGTCCTTCTTTAATGGCAGAATTGTCCACATGAGTCTCATGATATAACTTATAAGCTTTTATCATCCCAACATACGAGGAGGGTCAATGATGTGATCATTCCCTTCTTCTTAACTGTTCTTAGGTCACATGGACCATCCCGGGAGAGAAGAAGGTCACCCATCATCTCGACTTGGTACTCAACCACGGAACTGCATGGTCCCAGACCAGGATACCCCAAAACATATCTGGGGGCCCTAGATCACAAATAGGGTCTTAACCACCAAGGTACACAACGAAGGATTAATCCAAGTGCTGAGCAAGGATTCCTTGGAACACATTCAGGGGCCCTAGAACACATGTAGGGACTTATACCATCAAATTGCTTGGTCCTTGACCAAGAACCCTAGTAATACACTAGGGTCCTAACTAGGGTCTTTTGCCATGGCTCTAACTGCTTGGTCCCAGACCAAGAACCCCAAGAGTGTGCTGGGGGCCCTAGATCACAACTAGTGTCTTTGCCATCCTCCCGAAGAATGGTTCCTGCAGTTGCATTAATTTTAACAATCATCATCTCCTAATCAAGTGTTGTTACTTTTGGGAAAAGTTGTACTATTGGGGGTCTTGATAGGGATAACATGTCCATAACCAAATCCATACATAACACACTCCATCTCTCCTGTCTCCATTATCTTGTCTTTTGGGTTGGTTGTCATATGTCACCCATAAAGGTTCGTGCCTCATAATCCCATGAGAAGAAGGAGCTAGAATGCTCGAGGTTGATGTAACTTTATATAAAAAAAATGATATAGAAAGAGCAAGCGCTAATCGAAAATGCAAAGCAAAGCAAAAAAGGTAAAGAAAAGCAAAGTCAAAAAAACCAAGAAAAAATGAGAAGCATGAGCACAACCCCCTCGCTAAGATGTGATCACCCCAAGTCCTGTGCAAAGAATGCATACCTAAGAAAATAACTTAGCAAATGAAAATAAAAAAGCCAAAAAAGGTTGAATGAATAAAGAAAAAGACAAATAGGGGTTTGGAAAGACACAGTGTTGAGGAAAGGGTAACTCATTGCCTAAGCGCTCCCTCGTACAAAGGTGTTCATGAGGATGACTATCGTACATAACCTTTCATGACTATGCCAACACCTACGAAGGAAATCCCAAACCATATCGTATGCCATTACACATACTCCTTGATGGGTTTCTTGGGAAATACTCCTTATCCTGGGTACTAGCACACCTAAAAGGGGTTAATAATGATCTTCGCATACCTAAACTTGGCAAATTGTATAACTTTATGAGCTAATGTAAAGTTTGAAAAGGATACTTAATGTGATCTATCTAGTGGTTTTTGCATGGACATGACTCACTTTATATGTTGTATTTGACTTGTGTACATGCCTCCAGTTTTGACATTGGACTACATGAGCCCTTTTTTGGATGATGGATTTCACATGGATACCTACTTGATGCCTTGGTCCTTTGGAGGATGTTGAGGGGCTACTAATACACTTGATGGAGGTCGTCCTACTACTTGAGAGAGGTTGTTCTACTCATTTGGTAGGACATTGAGCCTTTTGATGACATGGCTCCTTTCTTGAGACACCCTAGCATCCATGGGGTATGAGTTGACTCTTTGAGGATGGGATGTTGCACCTTTACATGATGATTTGACACCTCTTGATGGGACATTGCACCTTTTTGATGATGATATTGCGCCTTTTGATGAGATGTCACACCTCTTGGGGATGATATGTCACTTGGAGATGAAACGTTGCACCTCTTGGAGGGAACATTTCACTTTTTGAGCCCCCTACACATCATTTTGGAGTGAGCCATCCACTTTATGAGGTCATTCATGCCACACGCGTGACCTCTAGCGTGCATTTATGATGGATGATTTGGCATTAGAGCATTTTTACTTCATCTTGGAGGCATCGTTGGGGGTCTTAGTAACCTATCCACTCTTGTATCATGGATATTTTATGTCCTGTTGCATTATCTCTAGGGTTTGTGAGAGATAAAGACATTATTTATGTTTTTAGGGCTTTTAGTGAATGCGAAGGGTGCTTGATCTCTCATATAAATAAAATAAGCACTTCTCACTTGTAAGTCATTGCTACTTGTGGAGAATTATCACTACTTGTCTACTACTTCTCTCTTATGCAAATCGCTATGGATGGCTAGTTAGAGCGACTTTTTGGAGATGATGTCTTGTGGATGCTTTTACTTCTTCATAGATGTTCATTGCTAGGGTTTTTATGGATGAAAAATTTCTTGAGTAAGTGGTCTCACCTTATCTTGTGGTTTTGTTTATGAATGAAAGTGTAATGATGTTTCTTTAGTGATGGTTGTGCATTCTCTTGGTTCTTTCTTGAACAAACCCTTCTTGTCAAAACTTTTTGAAGGTTATAGTGAAGAACCTTCCCTTGAATTATCTTTGAAGACCTAATAAGATACTAGGAGGATCTTCTAGGGTTAGTAGTGAAGAACCCTAGATATCACCCTAGATACAGATATCACCCTAGATACACTTATATCTCTTCAAAGGAGTCCTTAATTGACCCCATATGCCCCAAAAAATATAGTAGGAACTAGTCTTCACCCAATAGTCAATCACAAAACTCAAAATTCAATCTTTATTTTCTGTTTAAGGGTTAGATTAGGGTTTTAGAACAACAATATATTCATTTTCAGCCATAAAAGACTTGGACGTTTTGGTATCCGTGCATATATTTGACTTAGCAATCATATTTAAAACCTAAATTGTCTTGCTGATTTATTATTTCAGCGTTATTAGGGCTGGACGTCTAGGGTTTTAGGGCTGTTATATGCATTTGTAATTTCAGATTTTGTTGGTTGATAAAACCCTAATTTTATCTATTGCTCTAGCCCCTTTTTTATTGGCTTATTACTTGTTTCAAGGGCTAAATTTATTGCTGCTGTAATAACTTGTTTTACTGCTGTAATTCACCATCTTTTTTTCAAGTTTTACAACATCCAATAGCTTTTTNGTACCCTTTACTTTTTAGAACTGCAACTGAAATAAGATTTTTCTTTAAACCAGGAACATAAAGAATTTCTTCAACATGAAATCCATTACTTGACTGAAGTTGAAAAGATGCTGATTCAACTCCTTTGATGGCATAAGTGCCATCATCACCTGATTCTACCTTCACATTGAACTTCTTATCTCAGTAGATCACAAGGTTTTGTTTCAAGCCTGCCATGTGCTTGGAGGCCCTGCTGTTTACTAACCAAATTTCTTCTGATTTGGTGACAACACCGGAGAGAGTTGAAACACGATAACTTTCTCTGTGCTGTTCTTGTTCTTTAGTAACAACTCTGGTTCTCTTTCTTTGAGGCTCTTATTCCTCAGTTGCAATTGAAGCATGGAACCTGCCTTTCCGTTTCTGCTGTGAAGGAGGGTTCCTGCAGTCTTTTGCATAATGACCTAGCTTGTTACAGTTAAAGCATCTTACTTTAGATAAATGAGAGTGAGGATGAGAGTGCTTACCTTGAGGTTTCTTACCTTTGCCTTTGTGCTGAGGAAACTTCTTCCATTTCTTGGCTTTGGCTGAAAGAGCATGGTCTTTCACCGTTGAGGATTCATTTATGCTTTTAAGTATGCCCTCTTCTTCCAAGCAATCATGCCATAATCTCGCGAAGTTGGGTTGAAATTCTCTTCCATTTACAGATGAGAGAAATGTCTCCCAAGATTCTGGAAGACTATCTACTGCTATTTGTACAAGGTCATCATCATCTATTGCAACTCCAATTGTTGCAAGCTGATCTCTTGTTTGAGAAACTTTGGAAAAGAAGGCAGAGATGGTTTCATCCTTTCCCATCTTTAATGTACGTAGTTGTTTCTTCAAGGTCCTTTTCTGAGTTGGGGCCTTCTTTTCATACAAATTGGCTAGGGCATCAAAGCATTCCTTTGCCGTCCTTAGGTGAGCAATAAGAGCATTCATACTATCTTTAACCAAGTAAAAAATGACCCTCTTGGCTTTGGCCTGCCTCTTCTTATATGTTGCTCTTCCTGCATTTGAAGTAGGTTCTTCCATCACCCTGGTAACCAACTCATCCAAGTCACTTTCTTCTAGGATATTAAAGACCCTAGCCTTCCAGGCATTAAAGTTTGAAGCCCCTTCAAGCCTATCTTCTGCTTTGACTGAAGAAGAAACCATACTGAAGCCTGTTTATAGAAGAGATCTGATGCAAAGCAAACTTTCTGCTGATCTGAAAAACACACCCTTAATAGAGGATCTACGCAGGCTCAAAAGTCTGTCACAAATGAGCTCCTTTTACTCCCTAAGCTCTGATACCATTTTAGAATTTAAGGGCAAAAGGTAGAGTAGCTAGAAACATAAATAATTTTATAAATTTCCAATCATTTGCTACTGTAATTCTGGATCAACAACACATTAAAAAATTTCTGATGCATAATCTAATAACATAAATCATAACATAGATCTGAGTATTACCTTAGCCAAAACAAAGAACAAAATACCTAATATGTAGTTGTTGCCTTCCTTAATGTATGCTAAAAAAAACTTGATGGATCATGGATCAAACCCTCAGGGTAGATCTCATCATGATCATTAGGACAAAGGCCAAGAAGAACTTTTAGGGTAGTAAACCGGAAAACAACTCAGCTGGCTGAGAATAAAAAAGCCATGCCACTGTCAAGTAATAGGGCTGAAAGCAAGACAACACTGTTGAGCCTAGTGGTTGGAAAAGGAACAAAAACAACCTTAATGTTTTTAGCCCAGGAAACACAAAAGTCTGCTACAACAAAAGGCAGAAACACCAGCAGTTCCAGGGCAGCCCTAACAAAATCTTTTCAAGGTATTAGGGCTGCTTGCAGACAAGGTAAAGCAACATACAAAGTGTGGCACCAACAAATATGAAGGCGACACCAATTTAGGCAGCAAGGAGGCACAATAAGAAGGTACAACAACAGGGAAAAACTTTACGGCAGCTGAAAAAGTCTCCTACAGGTCAGCGACAGGTTTAACAGTCAAGGATGGAGGGGATAAGCCCACGATAGCTGGAGGAGACTAGAAACACACAAAGGAGGATCTGAGAGACCTGTCTAGAAGAGCTGCAACCACTTAGTAATCTAATCCAGAAGAGCCGCAACAAACTAAAGCCCTATCTAGTAGAGCCGTAGCCAAAAACCCTAGTCATAAACTTGGGTAAGAGAGTGAGAATATGTAGCAAGTGAGGGATAGGTCACTCTTTTATAGTTTTAGGTAGGTAGGGTTAGGGCTAACACATTAGTCCTTTTGCCATAACTTTAGGGTTAGGTTTAATGCCTAACAATTAAACAAATAATATTTTACAATTTAAAATATTTAAATGGAAAATCAAAAGTCAACAAGGAAATAAGACAAGTCGATGAGAGGGGTTTCAAGATAAAAGCGACCAACTTTTCTTTAGGAATGAGTAAAGAAATGAACCAACACATCATCAATAAATAGGGGGGATATAACTCAAGCAAGGGGGGTTCATTAATAAACAAAAAGACAAAGTCAAGGGTTAAGTCCTTCTTTAATGGCAGAATTGTCCACATGAGTCTCATGATATAACTTATAAGCTTTTATCATCCCAACATACGAGGAGGGTCAATGATGTGATCATTCCCTTCTTCTTAACTGTTCTTAGGTCACATGGACCATCCCGGGAGAGAAGAAGGTCACCCATCATCTCGACTTGGTACTCAACCACGGAACTGCATGGTCCCAGACCAGGATACCCCAAAACATATCTGGGGGCCCTAGATCACAAATAGGGTCTTAACCACCAAGGTACACAACGAAGGATTAATCCAAGTGCTGAGCAAGGATTCCTTGGAACACATTCAGGGGCCCTAGAACACATGTAGGGACTTATACCATCAAATTGCTTGGTCCTTGACCAAGAACCCTAGTAATACACTAGGGTCCTAACTAGGGTCTTTTGCCATGGCTCTAACTGCTTGGTCCCAGACCAAGAACCCCAAGAGTGTGCTGGGGGCCCTAGATCACAACTAGTGTCTTTGCCATCCTCCCGAAGAATGGTTCCTGCAGTTGCATTAATTTTAACAATCATCATCTCCTAATCAAGTGTTGTTACTTTTGGGAAAAGTTGTACTATTGGGGGTCTTGATAGGGATAACATGTCCATAACCAAATCCATACATAACACACTCCATCTCTCCTGTCTCCATTATCTTGTCTTTTGGGTTGGTTGTCATATGTCACCCATAAAGGTTCGTGCCTCATAATCCCATGAGAAGAAGGAGCTAGAATGCTCGAGGTTGATGTAACTTTATATAAAAAAAATGATATAGAAAGAGCAAGCGCTAATCGAAAATGCAAAGCAAAGCAAAAAAGGTAAAGAAAAGCAAAGTCAAAAAAACCAAGAAAAAATGAGAAGCATGAGCACAACCCCCTCGCTAAGATGTGATCACCCCAAGTCCTGTGCAAAGAATGCATACCTAAGAAAATAACTTAGCAAATGAAAATAAAAAAGCCAAAAAAGGTTGAATGAATAAAGAAAAAGACAAATAGGGGTTTGGAAAGACACAGTGTTGAGGAAAGGGTAACTCATTGCCTAAGCGCTCCCTCGTACAAAGGTGTTCATGAGGATGACTATCGTACATAACCTTTCATGACTATGCCAACACCTACGAAGGAAATCCCAAACCATATCGTATGCCATTACACATACTCCTTGATGGGTTTCTTGGGAAATACTCCTTATCCTGGGTACTAGCACACCTAAAAGGGGTTAATAATGATCTTCGCATACCTAAACTTGGCAAATTGTATAACTTTATGAGCTAATGTAAAGTTTGAAAAGGATACTTAATGTGATCTATCTAGTGGTTTTTGCATGGACATGACTCACTTTATATGTTGTATTTGACTTGTGTACATGCCTCCAGTTTTGACATTGGACTACATGAGCCCTTTTTTGGATGATGGATTTCACATGGATACCTACTTGATGCCTTGGTCCTTTGGAGGATGTTGAGGGGCTACTAATACACTTGATGGAGGTCGTCCTACTACTTGAGAGAGGTTGTTCTACTCATTTGGTAGGACATTGAGCCTTTTGATGACATGGCTCCTTTCTTGAGACACCCTAGCATCCATGGGGTATGAGTTGACTCTTTGAGGATGGGATGTTGCACCTTTACATGATGATTTGACACCTCTTGATGGGACATTGCACCTTTTTGATGATGATATTGCGCCTTTTGATGAGATGTCACACCTCTTGGGGATGATATGTCACTTGGAGATGAAACGTTGCACCTCTTGGAGGGAACATTTCACTTTTTGAGCCCCCTACACATCATTTTGGAGTGAGCCATCCACTTTATGAGGTCATTCATGCCACACGCGTGACCTCTAGCGTGCATTTATGATGGATGATTTGGCATTAGAGCATTTTTACTTCATCTTGGAGGCATCGTTGGGGGTCTTAGTAACCTATCCACTCTTGTATCATGGATATTTTATGTCCTGTTGCATTATCTCTAGGGTTTGTGAGAGATAAAGACATTATTTATGTTTTTAGGGCTTTTAGTGAATGCGAAGGGTGCTTGATCTCTCATATAAATAAAATAAGCACTTCTCACTTGTAAGTCATTGCTACTTGTGGAGAATTATCACTACTTGTCTACTACTTCTCTCTTATGCAAATCGCTATGGATGGCTAGTTAGAGCGACTTTTTGGAGATGATGTCTTGTGGATGCTTTTACTTCTTCATAGATGTTCATTGCTAGGGTTTTTATGGATGAAAAATTTCTTGAGTAAGTGGTCTCACCTTATCTTGTGGTTTTGTTTATGAATGAAAGTGTAATGATGTTTCTTTAGTGATGGTTGTGCATTCTCTTGGTTCTTTCTTGAACAAACCCTTCTTGTCAAAACTTTTTGAAGGTTATAGTGAAGAACCTTCCCTTGAATTATCTTTGAAGACCTAATAAGATACTAGGAGGATCTTCTAGGGTTAGTAGTGAAGAACCCTAGATATCACCCTAGATACAGATATCACCCTAGATACACTTATATCTCTTCAAAGGAGTCCTTAATTGACCCCATATGCCCCAAAAAATATAGTAGGAACTAGTCTTCACCCAATAGTCAATCACAAAACTCAAAATTCAATCTTTATTTTCTGTTTAAGGGTTAGATTAGGGTTTTAGAACAACAATATATTCATTTTCAGCCATAAAAGACTTGGACGTTTTGGTATCCGTGCATATATTTGACTTAGCAATCATATTTAAAACCTAAATTGTCTTGCTGATTTATTATTTCAGCGTTATTAGGGCTGGACGTCTAGGGTTTTAGGGCTGTTATATGCATTTGTAATTTCAGATTTTGTTGGTTGATAAAACCCTAATTTTATCTATTGCTCTAGCCCCTTTTTTATTGGCTTATTACTTGTTTCAAGGGCTAAATTTATTGCTGCTGTAATAACTTGTTTTACTGCTGTAATTCACCATCTTTTTTTCAAGTTTTACAACATCCAATAGCTTTTTCTTCTTTTGTAGTGTTTGGGGATCCTCTTGTGCCAAAAAATTGACTTGATCCTTTTGTAGTGTTTGGGGATCCTCTTGTGCCAAAAAATTGACTTGATCCTTTTGTAGTGTTTGGGGATCCTCATCCATTCATATCTGGAAATTGCACAAACTTACCACCTTGTACTTATCTTGATTATCTTATTACATTGGTGGTAGATTGAGTAGCTACACGAGAGGCCATAGACTTGATTGTGTCTTGCTTAGGGATTCCTTGAGGCTGCTAGGGAAGTCTCCCTTGTGTTGGATTTATTCCTTCACATAAAAGAGGGAAGTTGTTGCCTAGGTGATAGTGGTAACATCTTCCGATTTGGCACCTTGTGAAGGCTTTGCACTTGGGTGCTAGATTGTGTGGTAACAAGGTGAAACCCTAACCCAATGTTACTAGAACCGAACCGGAACCGGTAAAACCGACTGGTCCAACTGGTTCCAAGCCTAGACCGGTCTGAACCGCTCCCTAAAACCGCTTTTGACCAGTTCCGTACGGAACCGATTTTTTTACCTGAACTAGCTGGTTCCGTACGGAACCGATTTCTTTTGCCAAAGACGTCCGCAGCCGAAAAAGTGGGGAAAATTGATTTTTTTAAAAAGTTAGGGTTAGGGGCATGCATGAGAAGCTTTTAGAATTGTCTAGAGCCCCTAATGAAGCTATAAAGCCAACCCCACCCCCTCTCTTTCACTCACACTACTCATTTGGCTTCTCTTGAGTTTTTGAGCTAAGGGTTTTTNTGCTCTTCCTGCATTTGAAGTAGGTTCTTCCATCACCCTGGTAACCAACTCATCCAAGTCACTTTCTTCTAGGATATTAAAGACCCTAGCCTTCCAGGCATTAAAGTTTGAAGCCCCTTCAAGCCTATCTTCTGCTTTGACTGAAGAAGAAACCATACTGAAGCCTGTTTATAGAAGAGATCTGATGCAAAGCAAACTTTCTGCTGATCTGAAAAACACACCCTTAATAGAGGATCTACGCAGGCTCAAAAGTCTGTCACAAATGAGCTCCTTTTACTCCCTAAGCTCTGATACCATTTTAGAATTTAAGGGCAAAAGGTAGAGTAGCTAGAAACATAAATAATTTTATAAATTTCCAATCATTTGCTACTGTAATTCTGGATCAACAACACATTAAAAAATTTCTGATGCATAATCTAATAACATAAATCATAACATAGATCTGAGTATTACCTTAGCCAAAACAAAGAACAAAATACCTAATATGTAGTTGTTGCCTTCCTTAATGTATGCTAAAAAAAACTTGATGGATCATGGATCAAACCCTCAGGGTAGATCTCATCATGATCATTAGGACAAAGGCCAAGAAGAACTTTTAGGGTAGTAAACCGGAAAACAACTCAGCTGGCTGAGAATAAAAAAGCCATGCCACTGTCAAGTAATAGGGCTGAAAGCAAGACAACACTGTTGAGCCTAGTGGTTGGAAAAGGAACAAAAACAACCTTAATGTTTTTAGCCCAGGAAACACAAAAGTCTGCTACAACAAAAGGCAGAAACACCAGCAGTTCCAGGGCAGCCCTAACAAAATCTTTTCAAGGTATTAGGGCTGCTTGCAGACAAGGTAAAGCAACATACAAAGTGTGGCACCAACAAATATGAAGGCGACACCAATTTAGGCAGCAAGGAGGCACAATAAGAAGGTACAACAACAGGGAAAAACTTTACGGCAGCTGAAAAAGTCTCCTACAGGTCAGCGACAGGTTTAACAGTCAAGGATGGAGGGGATAAGCCCACGATAGCTGGAGGAGACTAGAAACACACAAAGGAGGATCTGAGAGACCTGTCTAGAAGAGCTGCAACCACTTAGTAATCTAATCCAGAAGAGCCGCAACAAACTAAAGCCCTATCTAGTAGAGCCGTAGCCAAAAACCCTAGTCATAAACTTGGGTAAGAGAGTGAGAATATGTAGCAAGTGAGGGATAGGTCACTCTTTTATAGTTTTAGGTAGGTAGGGTTAGGGCTAACACATTAGTCCTTTTGCCATAACTTTAGGGTTAGGTTTAATGCCTAACAATTAAACAAATAATATTTTACAATTTAAAATATTTAAATGGAAAATCAAAAGTCAACAAGGAAATAAGACAAGTCGATGAGAGGGGTTTCAAGATAAAAGCGACCAACTTTTCTTTAGGAATGAGTAAAGAAATGAACCAACACATCATCAATAAATAGGGGGGATATAACTCAAGCAAGGGGGGTTCATTAATAAACAAAAAGACAAAGTCAAGGGTTAAGTCCTTCTTTAATGGCAGAATTGTCCACATGAGTCTCATGATATAACTTATAAGCTTTTATCATCCCAACATACGAGGAGGGTCAATGATGTGATCATTCCCTTCTTCTTAACTGTTCTTAGGTCACATGGACCATCCCGGGAGAGAAGAAGGTCACCCATCATCTCGACTTGGTACTCAACCACGGAACTGCATGGTCCCAGACCAGGATACCCCAAAACATATCTGGGGGCCCTAGATCACAAATAGGGTCTTAACCACCAAGGTACACAACGAAGGATTAATCCAAGTGCTGAGCAAGGATTCCTTGGAACACATTCAGGGGCCCTAGAACACATGTAGGGACTTATACCATCAAATTGCTTGGTCCTTGACCAAGAACCCTAGTAATACACTAGGGTCCTAACTAGGGTCTTTTGCCATGGCTCTAACTGCTTGGTCCCAGACCAAGAACCCCAAGAGTGTGCTGGGGGCCCTAGATCACAACTAGTGTCTTTGCCATCCTCCCGAAGAATGGTTCCTGCAGTTGCATTAATTTTAACAATCATCATCTCCTAATCAAGTGTTGTTACTTTTGGGAAAAGTTGTACTATTGGGGGTCTTGATAGGGATAACATGTCCATAACCAAATCCATACATAACACACTCCATCTCTCCTGTCTCCATTATCTTGTCTTTTGGGTTGGTTGTCATATGTCACCCATAAAGGTTCGTGCCTCATAATCCCATGAGAAGAAGGAGCTAGAATGCTCGAGGTTGATGTAACTTTATATAAAAAAAATGATATAGAAAGAGCAAGCGCTAATCGAAAATGCAAAGCAAAGCAAAAAAGGTAAAGAAAAGCAAAGTCAAAAAAACCAAGAAAAAATGAGAAGCATGAGCACAACCCCCTCGCTAAGATGTGATCACCCCAAGTCCTGTGCAAAGAATGCATACCTAAGAAAATAACTTAGCAAATGAAAATAAAAAAGCCAAAAAAGGTTGAATGAATAAAGAAAAAGACAAATAGGGGTTTGGAAAGACACAGTGTTGAGGAAAGGGTAACTCATTGCCTAAGCGCTCCCTCGTACAAAGGTGTTCATGAGGATGACTATCGTACATAACCTTTCATGACTATGCCAACACCTACGAAGGAAATCCCAAACCATATCGTATGCCATTACACATACTCCTTGATGGGTTTCTTGGGAAATACTCCTTATCCTGGGTACTAGCACACCTAAAAGGGGTTAATAATGATCTTCGCATACCTAAACTTGGCAAATTGTATAACTTTATGAGCTAATGTAAAGTTTGAAAAGGATACTTAATGTGATCTATCTAGTGGTTTTTGCATGGACATGACTCACTTTATATGTTGTATTTGACTTGTGTACATGCCTCCAGTTTTGACATTGGACTACATGAGCCCTTTTTTGGATGATGGATTTCACATGGATACCTACTTGATGCCTTGGTCCTTTGGAGGATGTTGAGGGGCTACTAATACACTTGATGGAGGTCGTCCTACTACTTGAGAGAGGTTGTTCTACTCATTTGGTAGGACATTGAGCCTTTTGATGACATGGCTCCTTTCTTGAGACACCCTAGCATCCATGGGGTATGAGTTGACTCTTTGAGGATGGGATGTTGCACCTTTACATGATGATTTGACACCTCTTGATGGGACATTGCACCTTTTTGATGATGATATTGCGCCTTTTGATGAGATGTCACACCTCTTGGGGATGATATGTCACTTGGAGATGAAACGTTGCACCTCTTGGAGGGAACATTTCACTTTTTGAGCCCCCTACACATCATTTTGGAGTGAGCCATCCACTTTATGAGGTCATTCATGCCACACGCGTGACCTCTAGCGTGCATTTATGATGGATGATTTGGCATTAGAGCATTTTTACTTCATCTTGGAGGCATCGTTGGGGGTCTTAGTAACCTATCCACTCTTGTATCATGGATATTTTATGTCCTGTTGCATTATCTCTAGGGTTTGTGAGAGATAAAGACATTATTTATGTTTTTAGGGCTTTTAGTGAATGCGAAGGGTGCTTGATCTCTCATATAAATAAAATAAGCACTTCTCACTTGTAAGTCATTGCTACTTGTGGAGAATTATCACTACTTGTCTACTACTTCTCTCTTATGCAAATCGCTATGGATGGCTAGTTAGAGCGACTTTTTGGAGATGATGTCTTGTGGATGCTTTTACTTCTTCATAGATGTTCATTGCTAGGGTTTTTATGGATGAAAAATTTCTTGAGTAAGTGGTCTCACCTTATCTTGTGGTTTTGTTTATGAATGAAAGTGTAATGATGTTTCTTTAGTGATGGTTGTGCATTCTCTTGGTTCTTTCTTGAACAAACCCTTCTTGTCAAAACTTTTTGAAGGTTATAGTGAAGAACCTTCCCTTGAATTATCTTTGAAGACCTAATAAGATACTAGGAGGATCTTCTAGGGTTAGTAGTGAAGAACCCTAGATATCACCCTAGATACAGATATCACCCTAGATACACTTATATCTCTTCAAAGGAGTCCTTAATTGACCCCATATGCCCCAAAAAATATAGTAGGAACTAGTCTTCACCCAATAGTCAATCACAAAACTCAAAATTCAATCTTTATTTTCTGTTTAAGGGTTAGATTAGGGTTTTAGAACAACAATATATTCATTTTCAGCCATAAAAGACTTGGACGTTTTGGTATCCGTGCATATATTTGACTTAGCAATCATATTTAAAACCTAAATTGTCTTGCTGATTTATTATTTCAGCGTTATTAGGGCTGGACGTCTAGGGTTTTAGGGCTGTTATATGCATTTGTAATTTCAGATTTTGTTGGTTGATAAAACCCTAATTTTATCTATTGCTCTAGCCCCTTTTTTATTGGCTTATTACTTGTTTCAAGGGCTAAATTTATTGCTGCTGTAATAACTTGTTTTACTGCTGTAATTCACCATCTTTTTTTCAAGTTTTACAACATCCAATAGCTTTTTATTCTTTTGTAGTGTTTGGGGATCCTCTTGTGCCAAAAAATTGACTTGATCCTTTTGTAGTGTTTGGGGATCCTCATCCATTCATATCTGGAAATTGCACAAACTTACCACCTTGTACTTATCTTGATTATCTTATTACATTGGTGGTAGATTGAGTAGCTACACGAGAGGCCATAGACTTGATTGTGTCTTGCTTAGGGATTCCTTGAGGCTGCTAGGGAAGTCTCCCTTGTGTTGGATTTATTCCTTCACATAAAAGAGGGAAGTTGTTGCCTAGGTGATAGTGGTAACATCTTCCGATTTGGCACCTTGTGAAGGCTTTGCACTTGGGTGCTAGATTGTGTGGTAACAAGGTGAAACCCTAACCCAATGTTACTAGAACCGAACCGGAACCGGTAAAACCGACTGGTCCAACTGGTTCCAAGCCTAGACCGGTCTGAACCGCTCCCTAAAACCGCTTTTGACCAGTTCCGTACGGAACCGATTTTTTTACCTGAACTAGCTGGTTCCGTACGGAACCGATTTCTTTTGCCAAAGACGTCCGCAGCCGAAAAAGTGGGGAAAATTGATTTTTTTAAAAAGTTAGGGTTAGGGGCATGCATGAGAAGCTTTTAGAATTGTCTAGAGCCCCTAATGAAGCTATAAAGCCAACCCCACCCCCTCTCTTTCACTCACACTACTCATTTGGCTTCTCTTGAGTTTTTGAGCTAAGGGTTTTT
>JZKD02S2109192.1:0-18889 GCA_000966675.3 Picea glauca
AAATTTCAATGAGGCTAGGTTTCCTAATCCTAGATTAATAACTAAAATAATATGGCAATGAGAGCTTGCCTCATAAATTTGGTTTTCCATTTAAGAAACCACATATCAAAGATCACGTCTAAGGAAACCAAAATCTCTAAATTTTATGTAAGAGATTATTTTCTTAATATAAATTTGCAATTTCTCTTTAATTTATTCTTTTTTTTCTTTATTTTATTTTATTTTATTTTTATAAATTATAAATATTTATTGTTAATAATATATTTATTCTTCTATGGCACTTGTCAAGGGTGTTCGACTCTTAACATTCACACTAAAAGAGGTTGAGGAGGATGGTGATTATGCATGGTTAATTATTGCTTTATCTTTTTAATACTTCTCTTTCTTAATCATGCCTCTCTTCTTCATTTGGTATGCTCCAACTTCACTCTCTTTCTCACTATATTCTTTTCACTATAATCCCTGGCTCAAATATTTTTCTAGTGGTTTTCCTGTGTTTATGTTGGAAGCCATACACATGGTCTCCTTTAGTGGTGCTCAATAAGATATCAACTAAGGAGACCAATTCATCTTTGCTACTTTATTTTATCTATTTTCCTTACATAATTTGTCATGTTGCATTGTTATTCATCAAGTCCCTGTTATTTTTGGTTTCAAAGTGTCCCATTTCTAATGTTGCTAGTTCCCCTTATTTTATTAGTTATCCATGTACTTAGTGGGTGGGTGAGTGAAAGATAATGAGCATATGTTGTGATGCATTAGTCACAATGAAGATATGGAAACATAACAATCTCTTCACTTGGAGGGATGATATGAGTTAATTTCACTATTAATTTGCATATTTTGTAAAATGTGAAATATAGGAAATCAAATCATCTTCTAGAATTTATAATTTTAATTTATGGAAGATTTGTATGAATATGATAAATTCTATTTTTCTATAAGTGGTATGTTACTTTTCCTACAAAATATAATGTATATGTTCATGTTAGTGCAATGGTTGAGTACCTAAATGATGAAATTTATTTAAAATAATCTGTAATTATAGATAATAGTTTGTTCTTGTGCACTAATATTTTTTTAAAGTTAATTCTATATTTTTTAAAAATTAATACGCTGATCATATCCATGAATTATGGAGTCAAGAATTAGTGTAGGATTTTAGGACCTTAAAAATAAATAAAAAATAGTGAAGAACACACACAAACACAGACACATATGCATATGTGTGTATACATACATCCATATACATATACATATACACATGTTGGCTTGGGGTTTGAAACCTATGATTTGAAAGGATTTACCAACAAATGCCCCATCCACATCAAAATATTCAATATTCAAGGAATCACAGAATACGATCTCACTAAAGACATGCATGAGAATCACAGAGACTGGATTTTTTTTCATAAAATGACGGAACAATATAGACAAGAAACACTTAACTAATAGTTCCACACTAGATACTATTCATTTGTATCAACATTCTTATAAATAACACATAGTCTAACATCTATAACAACATGCATTCAAACTATAGTACAATGTGATAGGAATTATAAAGTTGGGCCTCATATCTTCTTTCATTAATCATAATGAAACATTCAGATACATGGAGGGTCATAGGTTGCGTAGTGACCCATTAAGATTAAACCATAGATCATATATTTAGATCTCAATCTACTTTCTCTCTTGTATTCCACTTATACTTCTATAATTATAATGAACCTCAAATGAACCAGAAGTTAACAAAAACCAACAATGAACAAGAAGTTAACCCTTTCATGTTTGCATGCAATCCTTATATCTTTACAAAATCATGGAAATCATACCAAAAATCATTTAAAGAGATTTGATCATTTAGTTACTAAACTAACATCTTAATACAAACATATACATTATATTTTAGAGGAAAATGAACATTTTGTTGTTAGAAGAATGTGATTTGTCTGAGATATATAAATTTTCTATAAATAAGAAGCATACATTTTGGAAGATAATTTGATTTCCTACATTTCATATTTTTACACCATATTCTAATAAGTTATGCATGTACCTCAAATAATTCCTCCTAGTAAACATACTGTTATTTTTCTAGATTTCCATTTAAACTAACATGTCATGAGAGGGAAGCATTAGCTTTCACCGGCCCCTTATTCACAATGGTGTTAAAAATACTCCACAACATACCAGGTCAAAATTTGATCTTAATAAAGTTATATTGTTACATAGATGTTCACAGAAAGAAAATGGCTATCCACATGTCCTGCCACAAGTGTGGATGATCGCTTGACATTTGTTATTAAAGGGGAGAGGTTGGTACCTTTGTTATTTGGGGAGTGGAAGAAATAAATACTATTGTATTGCAATAATCCCTCCTTTTGTAACTTGGAAATGTAGTACATTAGCCAACTGATAAAATGATGTACGACGAAATATGTTTTAATCTAAAGTTCAAACGTATTAATTGATTAGAATGTTTATCCTTACCAAAGAACTACAATCACAAACTGAAGTTCATGGGAGTAATATGGAAATTAGTGTTCTTCAAATCCTAATTATATTTCCCCGGAGTCAATATTAGATGTTCCAAAAGAAGGTGTAGTGCACTTTGCACCATTAGGTGATAATGAGTTCATAGGTTGTGCTGAGAATGTCTTCATAAATTGTAATGAATGTTTCATATCAGAAAGTTCTCTTCATAGGTAGGCTACAAACCACATGGTTGAACTTCATAGTGACCCCTTAGATGTGATATTTAAGGAAACTACAAAGGAAATTGAGATGAATTTATGGAATGCAAGAGATGTTGCGTATGTTTTATATTGTTTTCAAAATTAGCGCCATGTGTTGTATATTGCACTAAGGAGGGAAACAATCCCCCCTTGTTTAGGGGTTTGGGGGGGAATCCCCTAAAAAGAGAAAATATATTGTTTTTGGTCTATTTTTCGGTGGTTTTGGGCCAATGGTTTTTGCCCCATTGTATTGCAATTTTTTATAAGGAATCTAATATGGGTTAATGGATTAGGGTTTTGGATGTCATGGAATCATGTATATTGTATTGTAAAGGGTGAAGTTAATACAATGATATTTAAAGATGGAGCTCTAAACATTTTCAACTTTTCTTGGTTAATGGTTTCTAAGGAAATTTTTTGTGTATTATATGTGAATTCTATTGTTTTCTTTCTATTTTATAAATAATTTGTGTGTGCATTGCTATATTCTAAAAGGTTTAAAATGTGCATTTTTTATCAGAGAAATTATTGGCTTCAAGGGGATTCANCACTTGACATTTTTTATTAAAGGGGAGAGGTTGGTACCTTTGTTATTTGGGGAGTGGAATAAATAAATACTATTGTCTTGCAATAATCCCTCCTTTTGTAACTTGGAAATGTAGTTCATTAGCCAACTGATAAAATGATGTACGACAAAATATGTTTTAATCTAAAGTTCAAACGTATTAATTGATTAGAATGTTTATCCTTACCAAAGAACTATAATCACAAACTGAAGTTCGTGGGAGTAATATGGAAATTAGTGTTCTTCAAATCCTAATTATATTTCCCTGGAGTCAATATTAGATGTTCCAAAAGAAGGTGTAGTGCACTTTGCACCATTAGGTGATAATGAGTTCATAGGTTCTGCTGAGAATGTCTTCATAAATTGTAATGAATATTTCATATCAGAAAGTTCTCTTCATAGGTAGGCTACAAACCACTTGGTTGAACTTCATAGTGACCCCTTAGATGTGATATTTAAGGAAACTACAAAGGAAATTGAGATGAATTTATGGAATGCAAGAGGTGTTGGGTATGTTTTATATTGTTTTAAAAATTAGCGCCATGTGTTGTATGTTGCGCTAAGGAGGGAAACAATCCCCCCTTGTTTAAGGGTTTGGGGGGGGATCCCCTAAAAAGAGAAAATAGATTGTTTTTGGTCTATTTTTCGGTGGTTTTTGTCCCATTGTATTGCAATTTTTTATAAGGAATCTAATATGGGTTAATGGATTAGGGTTTTGGATATCATGCAATCATGTATATTGTATTGTAAAGGGTGAAGTTAATACAATGATATTTAGAGGTGGAGCTCTAAACATTTTCAACTTTTCTTGGTTAATGGTTTTTAAGGAATTTTTTTGTGTATTATATGTGAATTTTATTGTTTTCTTTCTGTTTTATAAATAATTTGTGTGTGCATTGCTATATTCTAAAAGGTTTAAAATGTGCATTTTTTATCAGAGAAATTATTGGCTTCAAGGGGATTCCTTTGTTTCTAAGGGTCCAATTATATTAGGTCTGTGATCAACCTAGTTTTAGTGGGAGCTCCAAAGTGTTAATCATTGTGGTGAAAGAGAATTGAAAGTAGTTCTAAAATCAAGATTAAGAAATTTAATGTGAAAATATTTGAGCTTTGGAAGACAAATATGGAGGATGTTTTGGTAGAAAATAGACAGTGGGTCAATGTGGATCCTGGTACTACACCTACGAGTATGTTGACAAAAGATTGGATGAAGTTGGATAGGAAGGAAACAAGAACAATCCAGTTGAGTATTTCATATTCAGTGTTACTAAATGTCTCGAGAGAAAATATATCCAATGATCCAGGAAGATCTCCACATTTAAAAAAATTCAAGCCTGTTCTAATTTATGTGGAAACTATCCTTACAGCGAAGAACTCATAGAGATATTTTTGATGCAATTTGAATAGGGTCAAATGAGATTTGTATGTGAAAGATATGGCTCATTGAGGTTTTGGGAAAAAAGGTGAAAATAAAAAATTAAATGAAATTGTAACAAACCTCATCTTTACGACAACAACTCTAAAAACGGGTGCAATTTTTTTTTTTGTTTAAGGTGTGTGCACACGTGTAGAAGTAACAAACACCATGAATCTACGTCGCCACTCGACAACCAACAAGACACAACCACGATGTTCAGCACAAGAAAACTGAAGGCACACAACGAGTACTGCAACAAGATACGACCATAGGCATAAGGCGCACAACACAAACATTAAGACATACTGGGGGTGCACAGTAAGAACACAGAGGGAAGAATCCATGGTGTTAGGGTTACTATTTCTGCACAGGAAAGCAGGGTGTTTAGTCTTATGTCTTCTCGAAAGAATATTAGACAGGCTCCTGGTCGACTGCTTAGACAGAAACTAGTAACCCGACCTACAACAAGACGTAAGCAAGACGAACACGACAAGACGACCCTGACATCTCACAGTGACAACAAGCAATAAATGCCCCTAGACATAAGGTGTACAACTAGCGGTTGTAAGCAGAAACGACACCAGGTGTTAAGTACAGTACAGTCACATATGGAAGAATCCAACAGTAGAGTTTACTATTTCTGCACAGAAAAGCAGGGCGTTTAGTCTTATGTCTTCTCGAAAGAAGATTAGATAGGCTCCTGGCCGACTGCTCAGGAAGAAACTAATAAATCTTTTAGGGAGTCGCAGTAGTGGAAACTGTGTCTTTAAACGATCCGAGACTACTGATACGGCTCAGGATCCTTTACACCGAAAAATCACACACTCAGACATATATACTAAGGCTACAAGGAGGTGTCTATACCCCGCCCGACGCAAGCAGACCAATCACATGAAAGGTTTACCAACCCAGTACCACATTAATTTTAAAGAACAACCCCCTTCCTTTACTAACTCAAATGATTGTATTGCGCTTAAATCAAGAACATTTCAACATACAAGCTCATCATTAACAATAAACATTACAATTCTGTGAGCATGAAATAATAGACGCATTACATTATATCATATTAACTTTGCGAAATAAAAGGCATCTTCATAAAAACTTCAACTACAATATCTTTTCATAAAGATAACACCGTGGTATATCTTAGTCAATGACCCTGCCAGTTATCCGTCATGTTAAGACTACCATATCTTTACTTCCTAGTTTATAATAACATTACAATTTAAAATGATAAAACTTTACACTTTAATGGTTAATATTCACCATACTCTTACGTTAGCATAACCTTGCCATAACATCGCCTCCATGTTACATTGTATATGTTAGCATCAATCATGGACTACATTGACGTCACCACAAGGGCTAGCATCATTTCCTTATAATATAAGGAAGTCACAAATACACTAACGAATTTCATAATAAAATTCAATGGCATCACCATAGCGCTAGCGTCATTACATTTATGATATAAGGTCCTTGCAAATTAACCAACTAAGTTGCAATGTCTTAACACTAATGATTAATACATTAACAGTCCACTTATTTACATTAGATTTACACTATCAATTCCTCACATTAATATTCATTGCATTCCACCATAAGATGATTCATTAAGATAACCTTACCTGGCATTCATTATAATATGATGTAATAACAATACAATAACATAATGTAAAAACATTACAATAACATTCCTTACATTACAATTACAAT
This sequence comes from Picea glauca, assembly GCA_000966675.3. Classification (NCBI taxonomy): domain Eukaryota; kingdom Viridiplantae; phylum Streptophyta; class Pinopsida; order Pinales; family Pinaceae; genus Picea; species Picea glauca. The sequence goes on from JZKD02S2109192.1 coordinate 6,440, forward strand.
AACAGGATGTAATAACATTGCATTCGTTCATCTTGAATAGTTTAAGGAACTACGCTAAAGGGTTTCAGTACTCCGATAAACCTGTAACGTGGCAGACTAATACCAGGTAACAAATATTTTGTTAATTAACTGAAACGAAAACTTGGGATGAATAGAATACGAAGACCCAATTACTTTTGACTCAATGCAAGGGTCTCAGGTCATATACTGTGCCCCTACTGTCCTGAAATTCTCAAATCAGCCGTCAACTGATCCGTTTGAGGCGCTGTCAACATTTACGATGGGGATTTGATGCGGGTAACAACCAATAGGAGATCCCAAAAAAATTTGCGCTGACCACAGGAAGGAGGATAGCGTCGACCACCGGGTTTGAAGGCTGTCAACGCTGGCTCACAGGAAAATCTTAAACCCTAACCTTTAGGAGGGAAGCCCCGGAATCCACTATCAACTTCACAAGCTAGCAGACATTCCATTAACTTAATAAGCTGGTTGATAGAGAGTTGTTGCAACATAAAAAGAAATGTAAACAGCGTGAGAGAGAGAGTTGGTGAATCGTTTCACCATTTACACCGACCCCACACTTGGTGACCTGCCCGGTCACAATTTCCGGCCCAACCACCGTAGGCGAGGTACGACGCGCCATCAGGGCATGTAAGTTTGTGGGAGCTCTGTAACTCTGCGGCAAGGTTGGGAGATCATAAATCAAATTAAATGCTGGGGACTAAACTTAAGTTGCCAGCGATTAAGGGTCAGATTAACAATCACTGTCGGCGTTACAGCCTCCACTCGGGAGCCATGCGTACACAGCAAGTCGCTACAGCAGTCACGCGCATTACTCCACTTTAAACTTTTCATTACACAAAGGAATTTACCCTAAATAAATCACGCCGTAAAAATAATTTAGAGATTTCCTGAGTGACATCGATTCGTGGCTAATCCCCTAAGGATTTGATGAATTAAAAAAAAGAAAGGCTCTTGGTTTAAACCCCAATCATGACCGCAAAGGAAGAAAGATCACAGACAGGGTAGACAAACAGGGTTGAGGAGCTAATTCGCCCATGGTAACTCTTCAACCAACGAAGGTTCCAGAGGTTACAACGTACGAGAAAGGCATGCGGCCCCAAGACTTCCCATTCCTCGCCCAGCTAGGACGGAAGTTCAGAGCGAGAAAACCTGGCACAAAAATTTTTTGTCTGAGAGACGACCATACATAACTAGTTCGAAAATCTTAACAAATTCATTACAGAGGGGGCAGATACGAGTTTTAAATTTCGAGGAGACAGGGTGGAGGTCACGGTTCTGGCACTGCTTGGAGGGACAATTTGTATTAAATTCCAAGTCAGTAAAATCCTATTCACCCAAATAAATTAAATTGGGTTGGAAACGCAGACTTGAGTTAAATTACTGTCCAGCGAATTAATGCAGACCGGGGCAATTGCAACTAGAATTGTCATTAACTCTCCAGCTAGGTGGTTGAGGCACTACAAAGACATCGATCCAGGATTTGCCAGGGTGTGGTTCAGACCTAATCTAACTCTAAGTGGCAGAGAGCGCCCAGGAAAGCTAACTGCAGCCTTAATAATCGAGGGTTTAAGAGGTAGTGCAAGAAAAATAAAGGGGTAAAGGTAGAGTAGAGGCAAAGAGAAAAGGCAAGGACAGAGGTAGTAGCGGCAGAAGAATTTAATTCTAGAGGATTATCCAATCTTGATAGAGGTGCTACAAATCAGAACCGATAGGGTATCAAAAGTAACGGACGACAGCTATGGTACTAAATCATGAGAGGAATCTTAAAAATAACAGTTGCAGCAATACAGTCAAGATCGTCGAGTAGAAAAAAAACCAGCCATTAAATCCAATCACAACCATCAATCTGATATCAGCATATACAATAATTCATTCTATTCTACCAATTTAAAAGAACAAACCATATCGTTGCCTCAACGCTGTCCTCGTGTCTCGTTCGCGCTCTGTGCCGCTCCCACTTGCCGACCATAGAGACCTCACCGGCACCTCCCAGCCAATAGCTAGAGGTACTCTGCTTCCCCCTTAGCCCCCCGAGCCGCAAAGGGGCCACACAAGATCCAGAGATAAGACTATCTTCTCAGCTCACCTCCAAGGCGGAGCTACCACTCCAATACAGCTGAGAAATTCCCAACTCCTCACAAGCAATCCGTCAAGCCACAATCCGGCAGCGTAACATTATGCTAACTGTTCCCCCTTCTTCCTTCTTTTCCCCTTCTTTTATAAAAATTTGAGACCCACATACTTTCCTAAATCATTATTAATTAAATTTTTATGACAAACCTCTAAAAATTCACTGTTGTCCAAGTGTCACTAATCCCCACGGTTCTCCAAAAATTCATTTCTTTTTAATAATTNTAATTGTTCAAAAAGTACTAAGATCTCTTCCTATGAGATTTGACCCTAAGATCTCAGCACTAGAAGAAAGATCAGATATAAACTTAACAAGCATGGATGAATTACATGAAATATTCACATCATATGAAATGATAACTAAACAAGAACATCCAGATATAAAAGAAGTAGCCTTCAAAGCATCCAAAAGGTCAAAGAAAAAGGGAAGTCAAAAAGAAGAACATAGCAACAACAATGACGTCTCGAAATATGATGAAGAAGTGGCCAACTTTGTCAAAAGACTAAACAATGGAACCGACAGTAGGTATAGAGGCAAGATTCCTATAATTTGTTTTAATTGTGATGGTATTGGTCATTTTTCTAACAAATTTCCTTATAATAAAAGGAGAAATGATGAAGGTTACTCAAAAGGAAAACCAACATATAAAGGCAAAAGAACCACAGAGAAATTTTTCAAGAAAAGCTTATGCACCAAAGAATACATCTCATCATTAGATGAAGATGACGTTAGTGACAGTGAGACAAAAATAGTTATGTTTGTGGTAGTAGAAGACTCTGAAGAATAATATGAAGAAGATGAAGAAGAATATCAAGAATTCGAAGAAGAAATTGAAGAGACAGAAGTTGACTACGGAGAGGAATTAATGTGTGCCATAGAAGTTATCATAAGAGAAAAGAAGAAAAACAAGAAACTACAATCAAAACTAGACAAGAAAGAAGACACTCAAGAATTAGAACAAATGATCACAAATTTTAAGGTTCAAATAAAAGAAGATAAAAGAATTGAAGAAGCACTCAAAGAACAACTAGAAGAAAAAGATAAGATCATTGGAAATTTGGAAGCAGAGATTGTCACATTAAGAAAGGATCTTCAAAATAAAAATATGCAGAACAACTCAAAAGTTTTGGATAACATTATCAACAGTCAAAAATCTCATCATGACAAGTCTGGACTTGGATACAATTAGACAAAAAAAGGATCAAGCTCCAAAACAACAGAGCAATAAACATATGCAAAAAGCTATGCAGAAACAATCAAGGGGGATAGGAAGATCTACAAGGAAGATTATAGGGACACTCCTCCACTGAGAAGATTCATATTTATAATCAACAACTGATAGATATGCCTTAGGAAGAAGAATAATTTATACGACTACCTCCTTTCAGAAGATCTTCAATTCCCAGGTATCAAACTATCTTTTTTGGTTTATGTTATGCATGTAATAATTTTGGACATAAAGTTGTGAATTTCATAGCTAACAACGGGAACAGAAACAACTTTGAAAGTCATACACAAAGGGATTATCTAAGAAGCCCTAGTGAAACACAGAGAAGAAGTTACAACAAGTTTGAATTTTTGAGCACTAAAGTGGAATGTTACAAATGTAACAATTTTGGACACATGTCCAAAGATTGCAGAATGAAAGTCCCTCCTAGAGAACCACACCAGAATAACAACAATCAAAAACAAGAACCTCATAAAAGGGCATGGATAAGAAAGCATGATCAATATAGCAATGAAGAATGCACACTCGCTCTATAATATAAGCAGAAGAAACGTGGTTGGTATGTTGACAACGACTATTCAAAACACATGGCAGGTGATATAGACAAGTTTCTTACATTACGAAAGGAAAGAGATGGATCAGTCTCCTTCAGAAATGATGATTTAGCTAAAATCATTGAAAAAGGCACAGTCAAAATTGGGCACAAGAATACTAAGGAAGAAAATGTTCTACTAGTAGAAGATATGAAACATAATCTTCTAAGTGTGATTCAAATGTGTGACCAAGGTCATAAACTTTATTTTGATTCACAAAAGTGTGAGATAAGAAAAGAAGGTTCAGGAAAATTGATTGCTACAACTGCAAGAACTTCAAGCAACATATATATATTAAGTGAAATTGGAAATGAAAAGTGTTGTCTAGGAAAGGAAGATGAAATTTGGCTATGGCACAAAATAATGGGTCACAAGCATTCTGATAACCTTGTCAAAGTCAGTAGAAGATAAGCAGTCATAGAAATTACCCGGATCACGAAACCAACCAACACTTTCTGCAAGCATTGTCAACAAGGAAAGCAAACAAAGACCAGGTTCAAATCAAAGGAATATTCAACAACAAGACCACTGGAAATTGTGCATGTACACATCTAGTTGGACCAACTACAACAAAGGGTTTAAAAGGTGAGAAATACTTTATGTTATTAGTTGATGATTATAAAAGAATGACTGTAGTTTTCTTTCTCAAGAATAAGTTAGAATCTTTTGAAAACTTCAAGATCTACTAGGAAATGGTTGAAAATGAGATGGATTCAAAAATCAAATGCTTGAGATCTGATAATAGAGGAGAGTTCACTTCAAAGGAATTTATGGACTACTGAATCAATCATGGAATAAAAAGGAAATTCTTCGTTGCTAGGACACCTCAACAGAATGGAGTTGTTCAAAGAAAGAACATACAGTATAGGAAATGGCTTGAACAATGCTAATGGATTCCAAATTGATAGATATATTTTGGACACAGGTAGTGCATACAACAGTTCACATTCAAAACAGATTAATGCTCATAAACAACACTGACACAATTTCCTACGAGCTATGGAAAGGAAGACCAACAAATGTGAAGCACTTTAGAGTTTTTGGAAGAAAATGCTACATCAAAGAGAAGATGAAAAAATGGGAAATTTGACTCTCGTGTGGACAAAGGAGTACTTGTTGGTTACTCAAGTACAAGGAAAGCATACAAGTGTTACAATATGAGATTGAACAAAGTTGTAGAAAGCATCAACGTAACAATTGATGAAACATGCAGGTCAGAATCAAAGGAAGAAGAAAATAAATCAATGGAACAACTTTTTGAAGATGAAGCAAAAGATGAAAAGGAAGTAGAAGAGGAAGATGAAGAGAATCCAACTGAATCAGAAGAGCAATTTCAGCAAGTGCCTCCAAAGAAACCTAGAAGATGAGTACAGAAGAATCATCCTTTAGATCAGATTATCAGTAAAAAAGATGTAGGAGTTGAGACTAGAAGAAGAATGCATTCACCAGAACAAACACACCTAGTACCCACATATATGTTGAACCAACCTATTTTGAGGAGGCCAGCAAGGATGAATTTTGGAACAAGGCCATGACTGAAGAATTGGATCAAATAGAGAAAAATGACACTTGGGAATTGGTTCCAAGACCAAAGGATAAGAATTTGATCAACACAAAGTAGGTATACATGAATAAATTGAACAAAGATGGAAAAGTTACAAGGAACAAATCTATATTGGTATGTAAAGGATATGCACAGATTGAAGGGATCGACTTTGAAGAGACTTTTGCCCCATTTGCCAAAATGGAAGCAATCTAATTTCTTTTAGCTCATGCATGCTCCAAAAATATTAAAGTGTATCAAATGGACATAAAATCATCTTTTCTGAATGGGTAACTTGAAGAAGAAGTCTACATTGAACAACCAGAAGGATTTCAGTTGTCAGAGAATGCAGAATATGTCTGCAAATTAAAGAAGGCCTTGTATGGTCTAAAACACGATCCTAGAGCATGGTACTCTAGACTGAATAAATATCTACAACAAGTAGAGTTCAGAAAAGGAAGTGCAAACAACCACCTCTATATCAAGGTAAGTCAAGGTAATATTTTATTAATTGTATTTTATTTTGATGATATTATTTTTGGTAGTGATGATGACAGGTTAAGCCAAAAATTTGCAAAGGATATGCAGAATGAATTTGAAATGTCATTACTTGGAGAACTATCCTTCTTTATGGGACTTCAGATACATGAAAGGAATCAAGGGATTTTAATTTCTCAAACCAAATATATCAGAGAAATGCTAAATAGGTTTGAAATGGAAGATTGCAAACCAACTATCACTCCCATGCAAACCAATTGCAAGCTAAGCAAAGATGATGATTAAAGTCTACATATCAGAGGCAATACAGGTCAATGATTGGCAACCTACTATATGTGAAAGCATCCAGGCCAGATTTAATGTAGGCAGTTGGATGGGTGGCATGATTTCAAGCAGCACCAAAGGAATCACATGTATTAGTAGTGAAGAGAATTTTCAGATATCTCAAAGGAACAAAAGAGTTTAGATTATGGTATCCAAAATGAAAGGATCTATCTCTTATTGCCTACACAGATGCATATTGGGCAGGTTGCATTAATGATTGACGAAGCACCAGTGGAACAACATTCTACTTGGGTGAGTTTTTAGTATCATGGCTAAGCAAGAAACAATCATCAGTATATCTATCTACAACCGAGGTTGAGTATATTGCAACAACATGTTGTACACAAGTTCTTTGGATGAAACAAACTTTGACATATATACAGGTTGAGTATGATGAGACCATTCCAATATATTACGATAATACAAGTGCCATCAATATCTCAAAGAACCCACTGTTGCACTCCAATATGAAGCACATTCCAATCAAGTATCACTTTCTATAGGAATAGGTTGCAGAAAAAAACATCAGAGTTGAGTATGTGGGAACAAAAGAAAAACTGGCAGACATCTTTACAAAACCACTTCCATGGTAAGCCTTTGAGTATATTCACCAAATACTCAGAGTTATTTCTACTAAAATAGGAATGATTTTGAATCCTTATCTTATATGTCTCAGATGTACACGAGGAAACACCATAAAGAGGACAGTTCAGTTAGGGGGAGCAGCCCCAGATGGAAAGATACATTTTCCATTGATGACAAAGGGGGAGATATTCATCAGATGCAGGGGAAAGAGGCATGGTTCTAGGGGGGAGAAATGGTCACAAAGATGCAGAGGATAGAGGAATGGTTCTAGAGGGAGAAATGGTCACAAAGATGCAGAGGACAGAGGCATGTTTCCAGGGGGAGCACGAGTGATATGATTTAAGTATTGCATTAGAGTGTTTCCATCAATGCCAAAGAGGGATATTATTGATTAAGGTTAGTTTTCATTGATGTCAAACCTTGAAGAAAGTCTGGTAGAAAATTTAGGTAGCACAAAGGTTTGGATAATGGACCCAAGGTTGTTTCATGTATAATGGTATGAGTTTTAATATATTTGAAGGTAATACTTTTCTATATGGATAGTACATGTCATGCCATTTCTGGTGGTATGTGGAACGTCACATAACTCCTCACGGTTTGAGAGTTATGGACTTACGAAGTTGGAGGACCCTCATATGTTGGCTTGAAGCCCCAAAAGGTCAAAGAAGTCAAATATCTTGCAAAAAGAAATTATTATTTAAATGATAAAGTAAAGTGACAAAGTCAAGAAGGATTATTTAAATAATAAAAAGAAGTGACAAAATCAAAGAAGATTATTTAAATGATAAATTGAGGTGACAAAGTCAAGGAGGAATATTTAAATAATAAAGTAATGTAGAACTTTCTAATTATGGAAAGTGGTTAACCCTAAAAATGAGGAAAATAGGTTAAGTGACTTAGAAATGTGTTAAGTGACCTAGAAGATGGAGAGTATAAATAAGAGGCAAGGATCTCTCATTTTACATCACACTTAAGCATATTGAATATCTATAGGTGACTAAGGTAACCAAAGGATATCTAATCTGAATTTCAAAGGGAAGGTGATGTTGGAAGATTGGTTGTTGTCATTGATGTCAACCCTAGTCATTGGTTTTGGACCGCAAGATTGATATGTTATTTGGACATGAAGTACAATGCACATGTAGATACAACACCCATGGATGGATAGTATACATCATGTTGTTTCTGGTGGTATGTGGCACACCATGTGGATCCTCATGGTTGAGGAGAAATGAATTTTTGAAGATGACAAAGTGAATTGAAGAAGGAAATATAGGTCGGCCCTGAAGACAATTAAAGAAAAGAATTACAAAATAAGAAAGTGCCAGGTCGGACCTAATGTTAAAATAAAGTGCCATAAATGGTATAAATACATATCATTATACATTCATTTTAAATACAAGTCAAACTTCAGAGGAAATTAGAAGTAAAGGAGGCCAAATGGGAGGATGAAGTCTTTTCGTGATGTGTTCTAAGGTATGTTATTTACAGGTCATCTTACCATTTTCGCTATAATTGTTTTTCTAGAACGATTCAGATGGTGAAATTGATATGGTATTGAGAAGACATATCAAGGAACCTATGGTAAAACATTCAATTCTTTATTCTCTATAAGTTTGGAGATACACTCTGTGGAAGATAGGGTTTTTTACTAGTCCTTAAGCTAGTCAATAAACATGTGTTCTGGGTAAAAAAGTCATAACTTATTCATAGAGAATCTAAATGACGTGATACGAATTTCGTTGGAAATAGTATGGAATGTAGTTTATTGTGTCCAATTTTCAGAATCAGGTATGTTAAATATTGAGCGTGAACATTCTGTACAAGTTCTCTCTTCTGAATAAACCCAAATTGAAGAAGGTCTGCCATTCTCTCTATAACTTCTTTTTGGGGAGGATTCAAGGAGTGAAACTTGGAGAAGTTTCAAAGAATACATTGAGTAATATTATATACATGGAGAGTTCAAACCTCTCTTGATATTGGAGGATTGTATCTTCCTTTTGGATATTTATCCCTCCCTTTACATTTGGAAGCTGTAGCTACTTTTGGAAGTAATTACTTCCCTTGAACAATAACTATTGATTATTTCTCATATAGTGTGCATGGTGTATTGTGGTGTATTGGTGTAACTATTATACTATTGTTCATTGTTCATTGGATATAACTGAATATTTTAATTATAAGTTGAAAAAAAAATTAAATTGTACTTGATATTGATTCACCCCCCTCTCAGTATGAACAATTGGTATCAAAGAAGGTTGTCGTCAAAATAGTTTAACCACTGGAAGGAAAATCCTAAGCAGAGATGGATGACCATGAGCACATTTCAAATGGGATTCAAAGATTTGGTGGAAGAAATTATGCATACTGGAGTTATAGAGTGAAAACTTACCTAACAACTTTGGGAGTAGATATTTGGTACTCAGTTGTAAATGGCTATGTAATCCCAAATAATGCTCCAACCGATCCAAATGAGAATAATCTTATGAGTTGTATTTCAAAATCCATATATGTTATTCTAGGAGCATTGGCACCAACCACTACTAGCAAAGTGATGGGATGTAGCACTGCTAAAGAGGTATGGGACAAACTCAAGAGTATCTACGAAGGTGATCGAAAAGTTAAGCAGGTAAAGCTTCAATGACATAGAGAAGAATTTCAAAATTTGAAGATGAATGAAAAGGAAGATATTGGAACCTATTTTCTTAGAGTTGTTGAAGTTGTTAATTCTATCAAAGTATTAGGTGAAGAGATCGATGAATCCTTGGTTGTACAAAAAGTGTTGAGATCAATTCTCTTGAAGTATGATGCTAAGGTCTTCGCCATTGAAGAAACTAGGGACTTGATAAAAATGACAATGGATGAATTACATTGGTCTCTTATAGCATATGAAATGAGAATAGGTACAGAAAGTGACCAGCCAAACAATGAAGCAGTTGTTAAATCCATAAAAAGGAAAAAAAAACAAGGATAACGACCTTGATGAAGAAATAACAAATTTCGTAATAAGGTTCTAGAAGGGAGGTGGAAGATACAAAGGTAAGTCTCTTCTCAAATGCTTCAACTATGGTAGAATAATACATATTGTTGAAAAATGCTACTATAAAAATAGAAGTCTCAACAATAAGAAGAGATTCTACTCCAAGGCTAATGAAATCTCCTAAGATGAGAGTGATGAAGAAGATAATGATGGAGGAGAAGTCCTCTTCATAACCCAAGAAACCCAGGATGATGATCACAAGAATTATAAAGAATAAGAAATCATTTCTGAAAAAGATTCAGATGAAGAAACCAAACTTAATTCCTTTTGGGGATACAAAAAAAATGTAGAGAGTGAAGAAGAAGATGAGAATATTGAAAAGTTGAAGCATGTTGAAACTGAAAATAGCAAGCTTAGAAACACAAACATAATACTAAAAGGTGAATTGAGTAGTTGTGAAGAAGAGAATTAAAAACTTGAAAAGACCATTGATAGACTAAAGGAATAGTTAGAAGATTATGAGAAATTGAAAGAAGAATTGGATCACACAAAAGGGGAGCTACTATTGACAATAGAAAAGTTGAAGAAGTTCGAAAAAAGCACTGAAAAATTAGATGAGATCCTTAGAACTCAAAGATGTCCAAATGACAAGACATGACTAGGATACAATGACAATTTCAAGACAACAAAACAAGAGAAGGAAGATGAAAATGATGAAACCAACACTCTAGAACAAGTTGAACATCAATATAGAAGACTAGAATTCAAAAGGAATGAGACATCAATAAGATCCTCTCACATTAGGTATGAAAGCAATAATTATGAAGGATACTATAGAAGAATATATTGTGAACCCATATAGACCACACCACAAAGAAGATCACTTACTCCCAGGTATCAAAATTTCTTTCGTGGACATTGTTATACTTGTGGAAATTTTGGACACAAGGAAATCAATTGTAGAATCAATGAAAGGCATAAATATGCAAGCTACATCAATGTTGAAAATAGTAGATATGGAAATGTTCGTAGACCTGTCATCAAAAATTATAATCCATTTGACCATTAATAGATCAAAATATTTTATGTTACAAGTGCAATAATCTTGGTCAGAAATCACAAGATTGCAGAGAGATGAAGGAAGATAATCGTATGCCAAATGTATGTATACCAACTACAACATGGAAAAGGAAAGAAATTCCAGAAAATGAAAATTGTCAAATAACATTTCTCGCTAAAGAATGCAAAGAATAAGATGAATGGTTCATAGACAGTGGGTTCTCATCTCATATGATCGGAGATCAAAGAAAATTTGTCATCTTGAAGAAAAAGGGTGGAAATGTTGCATTTGGAGATGACTCATCTACCAAAATACTTGGAAAAGGAACTGTAAAGATTGGAAGTGAGAATGTAAAAGAAGGAAAAATCCTATTGGTTGAAGATCTGAAGCATAATCTCCTCAGTGTCAGCAAAATATGTGATCAAGTATACACTCTTAGGTTTGACTCCGGAAAATGTAAAATCAGATAAAATAACTCAAGAAGATTGGTTGCAACTGCAACAAGAAGACCGAACAACATATACATCCTATACATAAAGAAGAGAGAGAAGAAAGAAGCCACACAAAAGGATTCCAAGGAAGTAAAAGTCCCAAAGACCAAAAATAAGGATGAAGTATTATTGAGTGCCACATGTTCAGGGGGAGCATCCCCAAAGAAGAGAGTTACCTTTTGTCATTAAACTCAGGGGGAGAAGCCCTACCCTTTTCCATTAATGTCAAAGGGAGAGAGAAATTGGGATAATGATGATAGGGGGAGCATGAGTGTTTCCATCAATGACAAAGGGGGAGATTGTTCGAAGATTGGTTGTTGTCATTGATGTCAACCCTAGTCATTGGTTTTGGACTGCAATATTGCTATGGTATTTGGACATGAAGGACAATGCACATGAAAATACAATGCCCATGGATGGATAGTATACATTATGTTATTTCTGGTGGTATGGGACACATCATTTGGATCCTCATGGTTGAGAATAAATGAATTTTTTAAGATGACAAAGTGAATTGAAGAAGGGAATACAGGTCAGCCCTGAAGAGAATTAAAGAAAAGAATTACAAAATAAGAAAGTGTCAGGTCAGACCTAATGTTAAAATAAACTGACATAAATGGTAAAAATACATATCATTATACATTCATTTTAAATACAAGTCTAATTTTAGAGGAAATCATAAGTAAATAAGGTCGGATTTCAAGGGAGGATGAAGTCTTTTGGTGATGTGTTCTAAGGTATGTTATTTACAGGTCATCTTACCATTTTCGCCATAACTTTTTTTTCTAGAAAGATTCATCTGATGAAATTGATATGGTGTTGAGAAGACATATCAAGTTACCTGTGGTAAAAAAATCAGCTCTTTATTCAATATAATTGTGGAGATACACTATGTGGAAGATAGAGTTTTTGACTAGTCTTGAAGCTAGTCAATAAACAAGTGTTCCGGGTAAAAAAATCATAACTTCTTCATAGAGAATCAAAATGATGTGA
>JZKD02S2109203.1:0-13470 GCA_000966675.3 Picea glauca
CCCTAGGTATTGCGGTATACCCCCGCAGTCACCTGTGTAAGTCCATAAAATATTGGAAACTAGGTTTCCATCTTGTAGTCAGTCACCAAGCGGGTACATTCGATAGTCGGATAGATCGTAATGAGCAGGATAACAAGTTTGAAGCCCTTCAAGGGTGCCAAAAGAAATTGTTCTGGAAGAGAGCTTAGGATATCGAATGGATTCAAGGTCCATGAAGCTCAATAGGCAAATGCGATCAATATTTTTCCCAATAAAGACCCTCAACATACAATCCCCACTATGTTTGGTCTGACTTTGGAGGGGTTATCACCTCTACCTTTCCTCACGCAACCTCATGTTTATGCCCTGTGTTAGAGGGGGGTCTTGAATAACTCTTATGGTGATGGAATTTAGACACTCCCTATCTCAGACTCCATTGTTTGTTTTAAATGGCCTTGAAGAGTTTCCTCTTCATACCTAATTCAAGGACCTAAAAGCCTAAACTAGTTGGTGAACCCTACAAATAGAAATTCAAATATATTTTAAGTTATGCATTAAATTTAAGGCTTGATCTGTGAAAAGGATGTGTTCATGCAACTAATGGTGTTTTGAAGAGATGAATAAGGAATGGAAATTTATAACATTTGAAAGAAAAAAGTTACTTCGAAATAAAACCAAAGATTGTAAAACTCTTTGTAAAATTCAACTTTTCTAATCAATGTTTCAAGATCTTGTAATTAAAAGTTTTCTTTTGTTTAAGTAGGTAAAACTATTATTTTAGGAAACCATAAAGAACTTTGAAACAAAGACTCTATTTCTTCTACAAACAACCTAAGCTACTTTACCAAACTAAATGCAAGAAAATAAATTATTTTTTTATTTTTCTAACTACTTTAATAAGAAAAACTAAAGTACAAACTTTTTTTCGTTTATCAAAGAAAGAAACAGTTACAAAGAGAAAATGGAAATCAAGATCAATAAATATGCTAAGCCAACTGTCGAAACATGACAATTCAAACAAGAAACCAAAAGGAGGATCTTAAACTTGACATTTTTCTCTAAAACTTTTAGGGAAAACAAAATAAAAGTAAGGAAGAACTTAACTGAAACTTTAACCCAAGATATGGCCAAAGATAGAGACTCTGACAGGTTCAAGAAAGTCCTGAGAAGTCTAAACTTCTTTCAGGAAAGAGGAAGACATCTCTTTGTTAAAAAAAATACTTTTAAGACATAGGTACATGGTCTATTGCATCAGAATCATGTGTATGTATGTGGGTTGTCTACTATGCAGAGCATGTATGTACGCAGGCAGGCCCAAATCAGGGTGCGTACACCTCTAAGACTTTCGAAAAATAAAAGGACTAGGAAGACTGATAGGGCAGGGAAATATTGTATGCACTTTACAAGTGACTAGAAACCCTTAAAAAAATCAGTGAACTTGACTAGAACTCAAAACGAAATCAATAAGAAAATTAAAAAACCCAAAAAACCTCCCTAAAAACCCTAGAGAGACTCCCAAGTGGAGTCGTCAATTCTGCTAGCGGGAAAACCCCCCTATAACTATACTGGGGTTTAAAGTATAGACAAAGAAACTGACTCCATAAAAGTTAATATAATTTGTACACTACCCCGAACATACCAAAATAAATGAACATAAATAAGTGAAAGAGTAAATTAGAAACCGTAACTTTTATCCAATGTTTGGTGATGATCTCCTCAAGCTCTGTAGCTCCCAAGGCTACAAGTCTCCTCCCAAAGCTGACCTACATCCATAACTAGAAAAACAAGGCTACACGAATTCTATTTCTATTCATAAATTAGGGTTAGCTATAAATTTTTATGTATAAATCAAATAAAATATATAAAAACCATCATTTGGTAGAGGGAAAAGAGATTATTTTATTCATTAATCAAAGATTGAAGCTTACAACCTTTGCAGGCCGACGCTCTGCGAACCTAGTATGGGATCCTCTTAACAATGCTCCAAGTGCACCTTCTGTAAGACTCTTCTCACAATCTACTGATCACCTCAAAGGGAAGGAAATGGATTGTATGGAATAAAATGGGCTAGAGAGGGAATGTTGAGGCAATAACTCACAAAAGACTACAAATTCTTGGGCAAGGAATGGGAGGTAATTTGGGCAGAGTTTCACCATTCTAATGCTTGATTTTGGAATGAGACCCCAAGACCTCCTTTTATATGAGAAAAGGATAGTTATTTGGTTGGGGGATGGGCTATAGTAGGTTAATTGGTTGGAGAGCCTCCAATATCCCGTAAATTCCACTGAATTTCTTATAAATTTTTAATTTTTGCAACTTTTGGAGGTATACGCGGGATGTTTAGTTTGCATCAATCCTATGTATGCAAGATATCTAGAATGAAACAAGTGTATGTATGTGGGAGTTAGTGCCACAAGGTGCGTACATGATCTAAAATTGGTTTTTAAAATAGAGTTCCTTAGCAGTGATTTGGAAAATTATGCAAGTAAGAAGGCCAATGCCATGTATGCATGAGTAGGAATTTTTAGGGTTACAAAAAGTGTGGAAACCTTTGATGTTTCTATAAGTTTCATTGGTTTCTCTTCTGAGATTCCTGGTGCAAGGAGTGCATAATGCCCACAAGAAGTGCATAGTTCAAGTCAAGATAGACTCATAAGCTCAGAAGTGATAACGTGAATTTACATTTGAAGTGCAAGGAGTGCACAATTGTTACAGTTGAAGTGAAAAGAGTTCATAGTTTCTCAATGGAGAGAAAATATTGGGGAAGACTCATGCAAGGAGTGCACTGGGAAAACACTTTGTTTAAGTGTTGAGGAAGTATAATTTTTTCTCAAAATTTCAAAGGATGCAAGGAGTGCACCAAAGGTCTATAATTCTTAAAGGAACAAATCTTAGAATAGATATCAAGCACAAGAGTTCTGTAGGAGGGACTTAGAAACTTTCTAAGTCAAAGGATTCAACGTCCCAGAGGAGTGCACAAGAGGGCACCAAAGATTCTGTTTAACTCGTGCAGTCAAGCTTAGGAAGGATATCTGTAAAAATATTTAAGGAGGAGAATATTTTTTGTCTTAAGAATCAAATGTCTGAGATCTATTCAAGAGGATACAGGGTATTTTGTCACCCTTAGATATGGAGAAGAAATAGGGGTGTAACCCTATAAGTCATTAAGGCTTCCCCCGTTCGGAAAAATCATGGATCGAGTTCAAAGGAGAAGTTGTCGAAGAATGGACGTCAATGGTTGATATCCATTCATGACTTTGCAAGAGAGTGGGAAGTCGTTCGATTAGGAGTTGCATGAGGTTTAATCGGTGAAATCCTTCAGACTTCGCGCATTCAAAATCTCTGGTGTGAAGAGAATTCATGACCCCTCGAAGTCCTAAAGGGAATATTTAATCATGGCCATCGAAAATCTAAGGATACGTGTCAGCAGATCATGTACTATGATGGAATAGAACTTTAGAAAAATTTAGGAGTGGAGGACCCCTGAAGTCCCAAATACGTAGAGTTCATCGGGGTTGTCCATTGGAGAGGACACATGTCGACATATTAGAAGATACAGAGGATAGATACTTCGGGAGAATAGCGGGAAGAGAAGGTCGATCTATCAGGAGTCTCGAAGTCCAGAATTGATTAGGACCATTGATCACAAGGAAGACACATGGCAGTAGATAAGGAGGTCTGGAGGTTCAACAATCCATAAAAAACATAGTCCAGTTCTTTGAGGTCGAACCTTGAGGACCGTCGATCTGAGATTTGGCGTAATTTCCTTTTCAGTGATATGAAATATTTGTGGAAAAGGGTTTGTGAATAAGTAGTTGACTCCCCAAAAACACAATTGGAGTCTTCAATATCAATTCTCATTGTGGAGCATTGGTCTCACCGCCTAATGTTTGCAAGTTCGCAAATTTTGCATTTAGAGGAAAAAAAGGGATAAAAACGTCCTTAAGTCCCAAAACTTTCGAGGATTGAAGATTTATCCTAGATTTTGGCCCTCGGTGTCCGAGGAGGCTTTTCTATCACTCAGGGACTCCCTAAATAGAAAATTTTCATTCGGGAAGAAGGTTTTAAGGACCTTTTTATTGAGATTTTGGGCTCGGATGGAGCTCGTGAGCTAATTTCATCTCCTGACTAGTACGATCCTAGACCGAGAGGTCGTGCAAACCCTGGGAGAGGGTGGGGTATTCATCAAGGAAAACCATGGATAAGTCACCAAACATCACTTATTTCTACCTTTCTATTTCTATGTACCACTTGGTAGGGCCTCCAATGAGAGTGCACTAGAAAATACATAATCGAATTGAGTCGTGATTTAGTAAATTAGATGAACACCACAAATGGAATGTCATCACGTGGTCTTGTGGATATTCTCCAATTTTACCTTTTAATTTGGGTATGTCCAAAGGTAACTTGGTTGGGAGTGCAAGACATTTGGGATGATGACAAATAGGTTCATTCATGAACTTGGATAGGTCTAGAAAATGTAGCATTTCCAGAAATGGTAGCCTAGGATACGAAATTGACTGATTGAAAGATTGAAAAGATGACCCTAGATTGTAACTGGCACCAGGTTTCCAGAAATATTTCACAAGAGGACAAGGGCTTGTGATAAAACCTTGTTGAACCTATTTGAATGGAGTAAAAGCTCCACCCATTTGGTTCCTGAAAGGAAAATCAGGGTTTCCCCCAGCAAAGCCCCCTTATGCAGTAAAAACTCTAGGCATGGGGTTTAACTGACTGGGAAATGGGTTTCCCCCTTGCGACATCCCTTGTGTGGGATTCCTATGGAATTGGAGAGGGGTAACCCCCAAAAACGTCCCTTGAGAGGAGAAATTCCTTGCATGGGAACACATTGACCTTGGAAGGAATTATGCCCTGCCGAAACTACAAACAATGTGAAATTTTTACTCTCGAACTCACTGTACAGTGTGAAAAAGATAAAAGTGGAATACATACTAACGAACTGAGATCCACTACCCATATAAGTGCCCAAACCCCGGGAGGGGTTAGGGATGAAAGACAAGAAATATCCTCTCCCAGTGAATGGGGACGATAGAGGAATACGACCTCTATCCCAAGGAAATGTTTGGTAACGAGCCAAAGTGCTCCCTGATCTGACACTTGATGCATGGGATGTCAACTAAGAATCCACCAATGCATTTAGCATGTCCATTAATGACATACCGTACATTTGTTTTTGTTGTTGACTGCAGATATGCAACTGCACTCATAAATTGATTGAATGACATGAATCATTTGACTAGACATAGTGGGAGGTAGGATCCCTCCGATGACAATCATTGTGGTGGGAATTATAGGGACTCCTAAAATAGACACTAGCATAGTTTTGTCCATAGTGGCCCAAAGAAAAGGGCTAATATCAACAATATCTATTCTGGAAGGTGGGACTTGTACCACTGGAAATAAATAAGTCCCAAGTAACAAAGGATTGAGATGCGGAGAAAATTCTTTGGCTCCTATATCTTGAACTACTGCTTCCTCTGGTTCATAAGCGTGAACTTCTGGAGGTTTTGAGTCTATCATATCAACCTAACAAGTCGACACAAAAGTGTTGGATGAATCAATTTGATGCCTTAAAGGAGGCAAAGGATAATTATTGATAATTTCTTCTTCATGTGGAAGGAATTTAATTCTCCTCGATCTATGGAGCAATTGGTAATCCACTTTGAGGTGTCAACTCTCTGTGGGACCACAATACATGCCAACATAAGAAAGTATATGATTTTAGAGCACACTAATAGAAAAATCCCTATATGGAAACAACAGACACAAACATGCCTCGTTAATATTATGACTTGGGTGGATTAAGCCTCAATACCACAATAATCACAAGGTAGGGTAAAGGGTCTTCTAGACAAAGGAGTGGATTTATTAAGTCACGTGGACCAATGAATGAAGGAATGAGAAGTGGTTATCTCAACCTCCACTAACAATCCTTATCTGTTTCAAGTACCCATGCTTTGCGTGGAACCCTCCAAAAATACTGAAAAGTGTGATGTGAAATCTTCCCCAAGTACCACGACAAACCCTTGTAGTCATCTTCTGAGATCCTTAGGAATGGCCACTAAAGTCACCAACTCGCAGTCAACATCTAGGGGGTACATTCAATAGATGGGATAAAATGTATGGGAAGAGTACCTAAGATTGAATCCTTGAAAGCACCACCTCTCACAGAGATATGGGTACTAACAAAACCCCCAATATACGATCTTTCTGCTACACTCAATTAAGCTTCAAAGGGTTTTGTCCTCGACTCTCTTTCATATGAACTTATGTTTAGCTCCTATGTTAGAGGAGGCTCCCGAATATACTTCTATGATGGTTGGATTTAGGATCTTCCTATCTCAAACTCCTACATTTTTCTTGTGGCCTTGGATAATTTTACTCTGCACCCTAAGGGTTGTTTTTACTCAACAAAGGTCATTTTAAGGGTTGTTTTTACTCAACAAAGGTACGGATGAAACCTGAACGGTGTTTATGATAGAATCCAAAAGCAAAACACTTAAGAACAAAATGAATTATGTGGTTTCTTCAAATGAAACAGTTGTGCAACAATTCTTAAATGAAACTCTTTTTCTTTTCAACGATGAAAAAAAAATATTTTTTGAATGCAATATTTGAGAGACTTCGTAATGCAACCTAAAATCTCTTTTCAAATACCTAATGCAACAAAAAACACAAACCTTTGCAAACAAAGGTTCTTTTCTTTGAAAAAGGCTACCACTACCAAAGTAACCTATCATGCAAAGAAACTTGAATGCTAGTTAACTGAATATTTTCTTTCAATGTTCACATGACAGGGTTGAAGAAATGGGTAACAAGCAAGAAAGCATATTTTTGTTCTTCTTTCTTTTCAAAAGAAATAAAAAACAAAGGATTGAAATTTTTCTTCTTTCTTTTAGAAACAAGGAAAAGTAGGTATAGAGATAAAAAACACTCAACCAAGAAACCATTGAAAAATCAGTGAGATTGGATGGTCAAACACACAAAAAAAATTGATATCCCAATCAACCTAACAAACCTTATACAACATGACTAGAGAAAGAATTTTTTATTTTTTTTGTGTATAACGTTTTAGATTAGAGAAAGTAAAATACAGAAAGACACTTAGGATACCCAAGAAAATTGAAAGAAACAACCACCACTTCCAGATTCCACAAAAATATTTTTAAAAAGCCCTACTTTCACATAGGTCCGCGACTATCTGTGTAGAAACACATGGATCGCCATGATTTGTAAACATGAAACTCGTAGATGTATGTGGGTTGTAGAAGGGAAACAAATGGATTTCTTTGAAATTTTACAAAAATAAAATGCCAAACCAGAAATGGGGGCTTCCAGACACCTAGGAAAGATCCCTAAGTGGGTAAAACTTTGCACAAGAACTCAAGAAAACACACAAAACTACTAAGATCAAGAGAAAACAAAGACATGTTAGAAACCGACCCAAAATAGGACCACATCCTCAGTGGAGTCTACAATTTTGTTACTGGTATATTTCCCCCATGACCTTGGGTCATGTCATGATAGAGTGAGAATGGATGTAGAATATTAAATCTACCCTCACAATCGAACATGAAAACAAAGAATAACTACTTTTTCACAGAGATATATAGGGAAATGAAATAAGATAAGTTGTACACCTTAAATCCTTCATCTGATGTCAATCCCTACTCCTTCTCAAACTGCTCCTAGTCTCTACCGATACGAGCGTACAATAAGAGACCTAGATTGTGTTGCAATGAGGTATTTATAGTTCCTTGTATAATATATCATAGGTATACTTCAGAGAATATATGAAAAAACATGAACATATCATATTGAAATGAAACAAATGAAGACAAGATTGGATGAAAATAATACTCTTCTATTAATCAGCAAAATAAGAGAGTTATTTACAACATGACGCTTCTTCTGGCGCCACTTCAAAACCAATCACCCGGGTTCCTTCTAAATTCCTTCAAGAATCAAATCAATGAAACTCTTCCTTGGATAGTCCGATAAGAATAGGCTCACACCTTATAATTTTATACGAGAGGAAGTAAATATGAAAAATGAGTTTCAAGGTTGGGGGGGACTTCTCAGAGGATGAAGGGGAAGGGAAGCTTGCTCAATTTTTTTATTATAACCTTGCACCATCATACTTTCCCTCATCATTTCCCCAAAAGGTGATTTTATACTCTTTGAAAGAGGTGTTGATATTATGGTATTTGCGGGAGGTATTTACCTCCACGTGTAAACCTAATGAGAATAGAATATTCCAAGAAACAAGAAGAAACCCTAATTAGTTGGAAAATAACCCTAAAAGACAAGTTGGCTCAAGAGGATAATTTGTATTAGGTTATTAGCCTCCAAGAGAAGAATTCATCCAAAGGAAATATTATAAGCTAAAGAATTAGTACCCAGAATGAGAAGTCGGCCCACACAGTCTACCAGAATTAGTATAAATACAGGAGGCCAATCTTCATTATGGCAGGCTTTCTCAGAACTGTAGAAGCAACACTTGTGCGCACTGGAGTTGGCCAGTTTGTGCACAAGTTTGGAGGAGAGTTGTCATTGTAGCTGCTACAGCTAGTAGATTTTTGTTTTGGCCTTGACTCTCTCTTGGTTATGGTTTGGAGTCTCTGATCAGCTCTTGTTACTCTTTCTTGGTGTGTTATCCTTGGAGAAAGGTGCACCACCTTTGTTTGGCTATCCAATCTATGGTTTTCTTCAAGAATGATTCTATGTCAAGGTTAAGATGCTCGGGGGTGGCTTCGACCTATGGTTGGGTGAGAATATTGCTATATTGTCTATGGTTAAACAAGCACATCCATTATGTTCTAATAGGTTATGGGCCCACGCCTCCTTCATTCAATCTAACCACTGGAAGGGAGCATAGCCATAAGGATACTAAGCTCGTTGAAGAACTGCTACTAGGGTTTCTAGCAGAAGAAGTTACTAAAGCATTGTCGCTAGGGTTACTAGCAGGTGTAGTTGCAGAAACCCTAATCCTCTCATTGAGGCACCTTAAGTGAAGGGATTGACCTAATTTCTAGATATAATAGTGAAACCTAGCCTAGGTCCTCTCCTAGTACTCTCAGCAAGCCAAGACATCAAGTTTGATTTTTTGGTCAAATCTAGGGTTGATCAAGTCAAAGAAACCATGACTTACTCTATGAAGTCAGAAAATGAGTTAGATGGGGATTCTAACTTCAGAGCGTGGAATACAAGTGTTAACCTCATATTTTTCAAGAATAAAGTGTTGGATATCGTGAAAGGAAAGATCATGGAACTAGAGTTTGAAGAAGGAAAAGAGAAGGAACCGCAAAACATTGCAGTTATGGAGAAGTTCAGAGACAGTGACATCAATGCCATGAGTATCATATTGGACTCTATAAAAGACCACTTGATACCCTACATCTCCCATACTGATTCATCTAAGAAGATGTACGATGCCCTAATAAACCTCTTCTCAGTCAGAAACATTGGACAAGTAATGAGTCTGAAGAATGAGCTCTGTGACATGAAGATGAATGATGATGACATCATAAAATCATACTTTGTGAGAATCTCTCAGTTAAGAGATAAATTAAAAGCTATTGAAGAGATCATTTCAGAGAAGAAATTGGTAAACATAGTACTCAATGGTCTTCCCAAGACATGGAATGCATTTTCCACAAGCATGAACACAAGGAAGGCATATCCTACATTTGAAGAAATTTGGACTTGTTTTTCACAAGAAGAATCAAGGATGACTAAAAAAGAGAAACCCCAAAAGAAATACGATGATCAAGCTTTCACAACAAGGTTCAATAATTTCAGGAATAAAAGGAAGTTTAGCTCCAGGAAGAAGCCAAATCAAGAAAAAGATATGTTAGAAATACAATGCTTCAACTTTCGAAAATATAGTCACTACAAGAATCATTGTCCCGAGCTAAAGAAAAGGAAGGAGACACACTAAGCATTAGTTACCGAAGAAAAGGAACCTTCAAACAAGACTAAGCAGGATGAAACAAACTTCTTCTTCTAAGACAAGGTAACAATACTCCTCATAATTCTTGTACATACCATGTTTTTTGTACATATCTTGCATATTTATTTCCTAGAAGATAATATGTTCCAAGAGAAACTATAGCTATGGAAGAACAAAAAGATAAGGATTGTTATCACTGTGACTACAAGTCAGACAATACACATGAAAGGATGAAGCACATCAACAACCCTTGGTAACAATTCATGTGGAAGATATTACATAAGTAAGAGCTGCAAGATAAGCTGAAATCAGAATCAATCTTGAAGAAAACTAGAAGAAGTAAAGACAAAAATAATTCAAAAATTAGGAGGAAATTGGAAAAATATTTCTGACACTTTGTAGAAGGCAATAAGGATGCAGACGGAAACATGGACTCTCCTATATGGAGAGATTCGATTATATATTTCCAAAAGAAGAGCATGCATTCATGCATGAAGCAAGGATTAGGAGGGATCTAATTCTAAATTATATGATCCATTGAAGTATCTATCCATGGAAGCAACCATGAAAAAAAATAGCATGTGTTCAGTGTGACCTTAGAAGATGTCTTCTTCGAAAAGAATCCTTAAAGTATCCCTAGTTTTCCATCCACATCCATGATCCCATGATGAAAGGAAGAAGTTTGAATCTTCAGGGCATGGAATATATAGAAAACTCCATGGACCTAAGAGCTAAAGAAAAACATAAGGAAGAACGTGAAGATTCCAAAAGAGAAAGAAAAGACAGAATCACAAGACTACCAGCCTGACCTAAACTCACTAAAATCAATCAAGAAGAGGAAATGGAAGTTGTGATGAAAAACAATGTATGGAAGACTTATGAATGTAAGCATTGAGAGATCCAGAACTAGAGTTTTCTCCCAGATGGAGGGAGAAGACTATGATGATTGCTTGTTCTAGTAAACCAGACATACCTCTACATGAGCCATTATATTGCTTGCAATATCCATGGGTTGGAGTTTACATCAGATGAATGCAAAGATTGTTCTCCAAAATAATTGAACAAAGAGCATATGTAGAGAAACCTCAAGGCTTTGAGGTATACCAAAAAGAGACCCTTGTATATAGATGAAAGAAGACAACTTGGTGGAGAACCTCCAATGCACAACAAAAGCGTGGTGAAAACTTTCTATAACATAAATAGTTTATTAAAATGGTTACACAAAACTCCAAGATGAAGGATTGCCAATCCATTACAAACTCTCATGATAGAAGAAGAAGTACCACATGGGAATGTTCCAGTTTGAGTCTTGCCACGATGTTATGAGTTGGTAGGAAACAAAAGAGTTGAATTCAACTACGATATACTGTAATGATCAGAGCTATATGAAGCCTTCAGAAAACCAGTGTTCTAGAAAGACCAAAGTACATTGAGATCAAGCATTACATTCTCTGTGATGAAGTCTAGAAAAGAGAAAGTGGTTCTCCAATATATATCTCCACAGATGAGCAGATAAGCAGACATTTTGGTAAATCCTCTATCCAAGATGAAAGACTTTGCATACTCAAGTTGGAGCTCATGGAGACAAATTCCTTATTGGAAAATATATGACTCTCAGGTTGGGAGGGAGAACTGATGTGTTATTGATTTATGGACACTCATTTTTCAGTTCGAAAAATGGTCCAAGATGAGCAGTTCCTTTCCAGTTCAGAAAGTGGTTTGAGATTTTCGACAGACGGGCAATTTGGAAAATGGTCCAGATCGAATGGTCATTTTTGTAATGAAAAATGGTTCGATGAATTGTTGATGTACCATAGACAATGATTCCCCTTGTGGCTAGTGTGGGGGAATGGTCTAGGAAAGTCTCTCTTCTTGATGGTCACTCTCAGTAGTGGTAAAGAAGACGGGTCCACCTTTCCAGACAGTCATTATTTCAAAGCTCATAGTTGTGAGAAGTTTCAAAGATTGGTCTGTTTTGGAGGTTGGTGAAGGATAGTCATTTCCTTAGGAAATGGTCTGGACAATCATTCCCTAGCTCCAGTTTTCACTTTGTTTAGTTCTGGAGGAATGGACCAGATGGGTGAATGGTCTAGGTTCACCAATCAAGGACATGAATTCCCTAGGGAAAGCTCATTCTCTCTAGGTTGCACTTTGTTTAGTGTCAGAGGAATGGCCCAGATAGGTCAATGGTCCAGGCTCAAAAATTAGGATAGTTATTCTTCCTTTCTTGAGAAGAATAGTCCAGATAGCTCATTGTTGATGTTTTAATTTTTTAGGGAAGATGCTCTTCCATATCTCATAGATGTGAGTGGAATAATGGCCCAGATGATTTAGTTTATATATCATAACAATGTTCTTTTGTGCAGGTTGATGATATTATTGTTATGGATACTATATGTCTCCAAAAAGTGTATGTATACTACTGTAGTGGATGTGTTCCACTGATTGTGACTATATTTCACTGATCAAGTATCTGTGTGCTACTTGGTGTGGCAGTGTACCACTAGATTGTAGTTGTGTACTACTATGGATAGATTGCCTTGAAGACTATCAGTAGTGTTGGAAATTATTATCATCTAGATGGATGATCAATGGAAAGATATTTACCAAACGAAAAATGGTTCAGAACATTTATTTTTCTAGTACATATGTCTGGATTACAAGAATGGCTCTTGTGTCACTCTATGGAGTGAGTGACTTATCCAACATCATGTCTAATTACTCATATGGAGTATGGTTTCGAGAGATGATACAATTGATGAAACTGATAGTGATGTTGGTGCTGATGATCTAATCATGAGATAGTCTAGACAACTATGTTGATGCTACCAGGTGAATGGTATGTTTGTGCTCAAGACCATTACCTTCAAATACCTCCCTAGCTAGGAGGAAGTGTTGATATTATGGTAGCTACGAGAGCTATTTACATCCGCGTGTAAACCTGACGAGAATAGAATATTATGGGAAGTAAGAAGAAACCCTAATTCGATGGATAATAACCCTAGAAGACAAGTCAACTCAAGAGGATAATTTGTATTAGGTTATTATCCTCCAAGAGAAGAAGTTGGCTAAAATAAATATTATAAACTAAATAATTAGTACCCAGAATGAGAAGTTGGCCCTGGAAGTCGACCAGAATTAGTATAAATACAGGAGGCCAGTCTTCATTCCGACAAGCATTCTCATAATAGTAGAAGAAACACTTGTGCGCACTGTAGTTGGCCAGTTTGTGCCCAAGTTTGGACAAGAGTTTTCATTGCAGCTACTATAGCTAGCATATTTAGGTTTTGGACTTGACTCTCTCTTGGCTATGGTTTGGACTCTCTGATCAACTCTTGTTACTCTTTCTTGGTGCACTATCCTTGGAGAAAGGTGTGCCACCTTTTTTTGGCTATCTAGTCTTAGGTTTTCTTCCGAAATGATTCTCTGTCAAGGTTAAGGTGCTCGTGGGTGGCTTCTACCTATGGTTGGGTGACAATATTTCTATATTGTCTATGGTTAAATGAGCACATCCACTA
>JZKD02S2109203.1:28506-47555 GCA_000966675.3 Picea glauca
CCACTCAATTCATCCAAGAGGTCATCAATGACAGGAATGGGAAATTTGTATTTAATGGTAAGTTTGTCGAGGGCACGAAAGTCATAAAATATTCATGAAGAACCTTCTTTCTTCAGGACCATGATCACATGAGAAGAGTAGGGGCTAGTACTAGGGTAGATAATACCTGCATTAAGGAGTTCCTGGACCATTTTCTCAATTTTATTTTTTTGGGAAAAGGGGTCACGATACAGACGGATATTGGGAGGAAGGCTTCCAGGTACAAGGGGAATGGAATGATCATGAACACCATGGGAAGGAGGGAGTCCTTGGGGAGTGGAAAATACCACTTGATGTTTAGAAAGTATGGCTTGGAGGTCTTGCATCACCGAGGGTGTGTTTGTTGATTGTATGGCATGGAGTTGGGCAATAAAACCCAAATCACCTTTTTTGAGCAGATTTTCCATGCGATGGGAACTAATGATCTCAGGTGAACTAGCGGTGATGATTTGGAACTTATATTGGTGGCCCTCCTTCTTGAATTGCATGGTCAATTCATTAAAATCCATGGGAATGGGACCCAAAGTCCTTAGCTAGTATGCACCCAACACAATGTCACAACTGCCCATGTCAATAGAAAACATATGAGATTTCAAGTGGTAGTCACCAATTTGGAGATGCATATTTTCACAACGCCCTCCACATTTCATGGAGCCACCATTGGCAATCATGATTTGGAAATTATTGATGGCATGGATGTAGCAATGAGTTTCCTGGGCAATGCAGTGATGAATACAATTATGGGTGTTGCCACTATCAACAAGAATGATGACCTTCCTATGCTTGATGTAACCAATTATCTTTAGGGTTTGTGAGTGGAGAAGCCAGTGAGAGCATTGAGGGAAATAACCGATTCTACTTTGGGAGGGTCTGAGGGAGGGGTAATGTCAGTGGTTTCAGATGACTCAGACACAAGGGGAGTTTCAACATCCTCTTCTGAAATATCCTCCGAGATGTCCATAAAAAGATTTTGTTCCTTACACTTGTGGCCCGGGAAATATTTGGAATCATAATTATAACAAAGGCCTTTGAGTTGGCATTCAACCATTTCAGCCCTAGTTAGTTTTTGGATCTTTAGTGGAGCGGAGGGAGTAGTGGGATTTACTGATTTAGTGCGAGGGACAAAGGAGGGTTTCCGGTTTTGAGAAGATACAACCTGTTGTTCTTCTTTATCTCTTTTAGTGGCCTCCACCCAACTCTAAGGTCGAGCCATGAGGAAATGGGTCTAAATATTATCCTTGAGGCCACTGATAAAACACTCTCAGAAAAAGGCATTAGACATGCCCTCTGTCCGAAAAGCCAGGAACTCAAAGGTAGTTATAAAGTCTTCCACTGTTCCTGATTGTTTCAAAATTTTCAAATGGCCCAAATGGCTGGTGTCAGTGTCAAAGAATTCATAAATATCTGCCACAAAGTGTGTCCAAGTAATATACCCGTGACAAGAATTTTTTCTCCATTGCCACCATTCTCAACGTTCTTCATCTAGATGGAGAATGCCATACTGGAGTTTGGCCAAGTCATATGTAATTCCATATAAAGAAAAATAATGTTCCATTTAGGTTACCCAACCAGTGGGGTCCGAGCCATCAAATTTGGTCACATCCACCCACGAAAGGCGTAGGTCACGTTGAAAGTGATGGTGCTGAAATTTATGGGAATGAGAGGAATTTTCAGCTTTAGTATGTGGAGGTGAGTCAGAGGAAGGGTTATCTATAGGGATATGCAGCTTGGTGCAGAGTGTCGAAAAGATAGATTCAAGCTGGGTGGTCAGGTCTTGTTTGAATTCCTCCATTTAGGACTGCAAGGTTGTATTGATGGCGACAACATTNTGAGGGAGGGGTAATGTCAGTGGTTTCAGATGACTCAGACACAAGGGGAGTTTCAACATCCTCTTCTGAAATATCCTCCGAGATGTCCATAAAAATATTTTGTTCCTTACACTTGTGGCCCGGGAAATATTTGGAATCATAATTATAACAAAGGCCTTTGAGTTGGCATTCAACCATTTAAGCCCTAGTTAGTTTTTGGATCTTTAGTGGAGTGGAGGGAGTAGTGGGATTTACTGATTTAGTGTGAGGGACAAAGGAGGGTTTTCGGTTTTGAGAAGATACAACCTGTTGTTCTTCTTTATCTCTTTTAGTGGCCTCCACCCAACTCTAAGGTCGAGCCATGAGGAAATGGGTCTAAATCTTATCCTTGAGGCCACTGATAAAACACTCTCAGAAAAAGGCATTAGCCATGCCCTCTGTCCGAAAAGCCAGGAACTCAAAGGTAGTTATAAAGTCTTCCACTGTTCCTGATTGTTTCAAAATTTTCAAATGGCCCAAATGGCTGGTGTCAGTGTCAAAGAATTCATAAATATCTGCCACAAAGTGTGTCCAAGTAATATACCCGTGACAAGAATTTTTTCTCCATTGCCACCATTCTCAACGTTCTTCATCTAGATGGAGAATGCCATACTGGAGTTTGGCCAAGTCATATGTAATTCCATATAAAGAAAAATAATGTTCCATTTAGGTTACCCAACCAGTGGGGTCCGAGCCATCAAATTTGGTCACATCCACCCACGAAAGGCGTAGGTCACGTTGAAAGTGATGGTGCTGAAATTTATGGGAATGAGAGGAATTTTCAGCTTTAGTATGTGGAGGTGAGTCAGAGGAAGGGTTATCTATAGGGATATGCAGCTTGGTGCAGAGTGTCGAAAAGATAGATTCAAGCTGGGTGGTCAGGTCTTGTTTGAATTCCTCCATTTAGGACTGCAAGGTTGTATTGATGGCGACAACATTAGCACTGAGTTGTTTCACTTCTCGTTGGGTCTCGGTGAGATTAGATTGCAAGGTATTGAAGCGAGCTTCTAAGTCTTGGCTATGAGTATGGGCCATGAGGATGAGGGAACCGAAAAGGGGTGGGTGGGTCAATTTTTTTTTTTCGAAAAATGATATGTATGAATGTGAAAAGGGCAAAGAGATGAATCCAATGGAATAGGTCTCAAATAATGGTGAAACATTTTCTAGACTTTTTTTTTTTTTACACCTATAGAATTAAACTTCGGTCTGGAGAATACTGTAGTGATGAAATTCCCAAATGCTTAACCAGTAAGAAATGTGTAGTGATTTGGCAACTCTAACACAGTTGCATGGAAATAGATCTTGTCTGTTTTAATTTGTTTATGTTTTTGTCCCCAAGGGTTAGGTATTCAAGGGTTCTACAGATAAGGGTTTTCCATGTGCTATAGCTCTCTGATATACATGCAGGGTCCAACAATAGTACTTGGTCCAATATCTCAGGGCACTAACTAAGGAGGCCAGACCATACCCTTAGCCATACTACCCGACTACCAAGGTACTAAAGAGTATATTCCCAAGTGTTGTTCTCGGTGGAACTATTGCAAGCAGGCGACCAATCAATTTATCTAAAGAGGGATTCAGGTAATCTAGGTCGATCCGTACACATGTGTTGTCTGATGTGCTACTACTCAAAGGGGTACCAACAGGGGTTACAAGGGTGGCCAACAGATGTGTGCCTAAGTACCACTTGTATTTTTTATGTGTATGAATCCCTCAACTGTGGGTTTATGCACGTAATGACAGATCTCTGTGGATTAAAGACGATGGAATACATCTCTACCCTGAAAAAAAATTACCCACAATTTCTGTCGAGGAAAGTGCTCTAATACCACTTGTAATATACCAGATATAAAAAGTATGCAGAACATAAATAAAATGATAGATATGGAAGAATAACAAAAATATAACCATAACAATCACCACAATAACACTGAAATGATATAAGAATAATAACAAAGATAACACTTTGATTCTGAGAGCAATGTTCACGGCCTCTTCGAGGGGGCAACCTCCAGTTGAGCAGATCTATATTACAATAATATCCAAGATAAGGTTCTCATACCCTCGACTCCTATTTATAAAAAATATGTCTATCAAAAGAGACATCTAGAGGAAGATATTTCTAGAAGAGGAAACTTCTATTAGTTCTTCTTACATTCGACTTATTCTATTTTATTGCAAGGCCTTATTAATATTGAATTTTATTACATCCGAATATATTGTTCTACCTATGTGCGGGTTAGGACCCTAACAACAAGTGCTTGCTGAAATTCTAACATGAAAAGTGTGTGAGTGTGATCCAAAATGGGGATCCACTCTTATTTATACAAGAACTGACACAACAAAAGGTGTGTCTATTGGCACAATAGGGTCAAACTCATTAACTCGGTAATATAATTAATCATTACACAATAATAATTATATTTCACACGGTGGGGCTGACTTGTACCCTTTACAACATAACTAGGATTACAAGTAAATTTTACTCTTAGACAATATAACAAGGATCTCTCTTATCCACTAGTTCTCAGCCACTAGGGACATGTATGCCTATGCTTAGCCACAGGGATGTCATACTCAACAGATCACTCAACTGATTCCACATGAGTAGCATCTGGAGAACCATGTCAAGCTAACTCAACTAAGTCCATAAGAGTACAAGGCATGAGACCATCTCAAGCCGACTCAACTCAGTCCAGAGGAGTACAAGGAAAGAGACCATATCAAGTCATCTCAACTCCATTTAGAGGAGTAGACAAGACAATAAACGCCATCACAACTCAATCCATAGTTTGACACACACCCATCACATGGGAACACCCAACACTTGGGATCTCTCTCACAGAGGTCTCAACTCAGTCTAGAAGAGAACGATCTGGAGGATGTCTCATGAAGCTGCAATCAACAACACTCCCTCTCAGCTAGAGAGGAATTCTCCACCAGGGAAAGTCTCTCATGGAAGTACTTGAACTTCGTCTTGAAAATAGGTTTCATGAAGACATCTGCAACCTGGTCATGTGTAGAAAGGTAGTGCACGTGTACTGTTTTTATCTATGCCATATCTATGATATAATGGTATTTGATCTCAATGTGTTTCTATTTATCATGAAACCCAGGATTCTCAGAGAGTTTCACCCATCTATGGTTATCGCAATGGATAATAGTGGAATCCATCTCACATCCAAATAATTCTGCAAGGATCTTATGAAGCCATATGGCTTCAAATATTGCCACACATAACGCTATGTACTTTACTTCTACGGTACTCAAATCCACATAGATTTGTTTCCTACTGCACCAGGAAACCATGGAATATCCCAAAGTAAAACAACAACCATGTTTTCTCTTCTGGTACACTGCACTTCCTACTTGATCTACATCGACATATCCTTGCAATATCATGTCTACATCGGAGGCATATCTTAGTCCATATCCAAATATGCCTCATAGATATCTCAACACATGTTTTTCTGCTATCCAGTGAGTTGGTCGTGGATGACTCATAACACGACTGAGTACATTCAGTGCATAATATATATCAAGTGTAGTGATAATCAGATAAATTAATGATCCAATCAGTCATTGGTAAATATGTGGATCAATATCTCCTGAATTAGTATAAGCATCATTCATTTTCTTCAGATCCATCACCATATGTGTAGGCATTTATTTGCAGTCTGTCATACCGAATTTCTTCAATATCTCCATTGCATATTTTCCTTCACTAAGGAAAATATCATCAGTCCACTGCCATACGTCTAGTCCCAAGAAGTAGTGCATCATACTCAGGTCCTTCATCTCGAATTCATAAGTCAATGCATGCTTTCATTCAACAAAAAGACTTTCTGAACCGTTGAGGAATAAATCATCGATGTACAAGACCAAAATCAGGCACTCATCACAAACAATATGATAATATAGTTTTGGATCAACAACATTCTTTTTGAAGCTCAAACTTACTAGGAATCCATCCATCTTCTCATACCAAGCATGGGGTGCCTTGTTTAGTCCATATAGAGATTTCTTCAACTTGCACACATGAGACTTATTATCATGTATCCAGAATCCATCTGGATGATCAATGTAAACTTCTTCTTGAATCTCACCATTGAGAAAGGTTATCTTTACATCCATCTGATGTAGTCTCCAACCCATGGATGCAGCTAGGGAAATGATCATATAGATGGAAGTGTATTGGGATACATGAGAAAATTTCTCCTCATAATCAATTCCCTCCACCTAATAGAATCTTCTATCTACAAATATCACTTTGTACTTCTCAACACTTCCATCAGCTGCATGCTTTATCTTATAGATCCAATTGGAGGTCACTACAAACTTCCCTTCTAGTCTCGGAAAAATATCCCACACAACATTCTTCCTGATGGACTGCTACTCTTTTGTCATAGAATCTTGCAAGACCTATTGAATTGTTTCTTCTCCATGACAAGAATTCTTAGTATCGATGATGTGGCTCGTAGATGAAACATAGCTTGAAAATCTATGTGGTTTCTTGATCTCTCAGAATGTACCTCAATGAGTTGCATGTCCATTTTCCTCCTGCAAAGTATGTTGAGACCAGGTAGGCCTTTTATGGCCTACTGTAATGTCTCTTAGAATATCAACTGGAGCTACGGGATCAACTGGATCAACTAGATTAATGAATGTCTCCCTTTGAACTACTGAAGGGGAAGAAGGTACTATCTCGCTACCAATCTCCATCTAATACTCTATGGATCTTCAAAAGGCTATCTCTTCCTCAAATATGACATCTCTGTTCACCTCAATTTGTCTCTGACTAGGGATGTATATCCGATATACCTTTGAAGATTCATTGTACCCCACAAATGTACCCTTTATTCCTGAAGGGTCTAACTTGGTCCTCTTATCCTTGGGTACATGAAAGTATATTGGACATGCAAATATCCTAAAGTGTCCAAACTCAGGCTTCACACAGGTGAAAGCTTCTTTGGGATTCATGTTCTTCAAAATCTTATGAGGACTCTTGTTCTAAACATACATTGTTGTCATTGATGCTTCTTCCCATAAAATCATAGGTAGATTCTAATCATGTATCATTGCTTTGGTTGCCTCAATAATGATTATGTTCTTCCTCTCTACAACCCAATTATGATGAGGGTTATAAGGAATGGTGTAATCCCTCTTTATCCCTTCCTTAATACAGAAATCACTGAAATCCTTGTAGGTGTACTCTCCTCCATTATTTGATCTCAACACCGTGATCCTCGTCTCGGCTAGGTTCTCAACCTGAGCTTTAAATTCTTTAAATTTCGCAAAGACTCCATCCTTGGTCTTCAATAAATAAATCCATGTCTTTCGAGAGTGATCATTGATGAAGACCACATAGTACAAATATTTGTTCGAGGAATCAAAAATCATGGGTACACAAACATTTGAATGTATCAAGTACAATATCCCTTAGAATCTATTGTCACTTCTCAAGAAGGACTCCTTAACATTCTTTCCAAGAGCACAACCTATACAAATGACATTATGATAAACATGTATCTCTGGAAGGCCTATTACCTTCCTCAGAGCAAGAAAATCTGTATAATTTATATGGGAAAGTCTCCCATGCCATATCTTACTCAAACTGATAATATCATGTAATAGGGCTTGAACTAATTGTACAATCAATCTGTACAAGATGTTTTCTCAGACACCAATTACTAGGGAAGATTTCATATGTGAGTTCTTATGCCATGCAAGAAATTTTCCTTCAGAGAAGGTAACCTTGTAGCCTTTATCCTCTAAGGAAGAAAGAAATACAAGGTTCATTTTCATCCTAGATACATACAATACCTCACTCAAATGAAGTGGTATGTCAGAATCTAGTTGGAATGTGGAGGTTCCAACTCCTTTCACATTATATCTGGCATTGTCTCCAAGTACAACATGTAGACTAGAATCTTTCTCAACATGGTCTGTTAGATGATCTCTATATCCAGTCATGTGTCTGGAAGCACCACTTTCAATTATCCAAATATCACTATCAGTAGGAACTGTCCCTGATATTGTTTATATGAACAAGAAAGCTTCATATTTTATTTCTTAATCTCTCTGATGTGGCTTTGGATCAACATCAATAGTGGATTCAAGTTGCCTTCCTTTCTTCCTGGTAGGACAATTTATCGCAATGTGTCTGTACTTGTCACATCTGAAACACTGAAACTTGGAATTGTCTTTTATGTGTTCATGACCTAAGGATGATGAAGTTTTCATGTATTTGAATGCTTTGTTGAAACCTCTTCTATTTCTTCTTCCTTTATTTATATGAAAGGCAAGAGCATGATTGTCATAAAGAGGGGAGTCTTGCACTCCTCTGGCTATAACTATGGTGTCTTCTTGGGTGCAGTCTATCCATAGAAGATCAAATCCAGGTATATATTCTCTACCACTGATACTTTGAAGAAATGGTTCCTAATGTCTTGGAAGAGCATTGAGAATAGTAAAGAAAATTTCTCTGTCTGATATGGTTTCTCCAATGGCACCCAACTAATATCTGATCTATGAAATCTTCATGAAGAAGGTAACAACTGTGTCAGCTTTCGTCATCTTGATATATTGAAGTTGATTCTTCAATGTAATAGCTTTGAGGGTGTAGTTACTCTCAAACATATTATTCAATGCATCATACATATTATACGTTGTCTTTAGGGTAGCAATACGAGGTAGTAGATGATCTCTAACTGAATAGATCATTATCTTCCTTTATTTTATGTCATCTTCCTTCCAATCTTCCTTCTCTTCATCGATAGTTGTTTCTGGTAGAGTCTTTTGTATCAAACTCAACAGGTAATCCTATTCCAAGGTAATATGTAATCTTGACTTCCAGGAACTGAATTTTCTTGATCCATCAAGCCTATCTTCCACCAAATCTTTGTTCTTCATGGTTTGTATATTCTTCCACAAACCCTAATAGCTAGGCTAGTCTAGCAACCTTAGGTTTCGTTCGACTTATGACTGCCAAAAATAATCCTTGAAAGATAGAATAACAATGGTCAGCTACAAAAATCCTTCAATGAGTTGTTGAAACCCTAAAAATGAAATTCTTCTGAAAATTGCAAAAACCCTAGAAACCATAGGGCCAAAAATAAAAAAAAATCAGAATTGCAATATGAGAGTCTGTAGAGGTGTGTTGAAGGAGGACGTACACTCTATGTAGAAATTATCCCCAATGCTCAAGTATAAAGTGTTGGAATTGGAAAAATAAGGCGAGCCATTTCTGCAATTGCAGCAAGGGGGGACGACTAGCTTCTTCAATGGCTTGTGAAATGGTGTCTTCAGGAACTCTACCCTAAAATGATGTTAAATTTCTATATTATTATCTCATGCACATGTATTTTATTTCATTTATAATTTACTTGAACCATAAACAATGCAACAATACCATACACAAGTTCTTGAATAACCAAGATCACAAGAAGAATAACCATGCATAAGAACAAAAGAAGTATCCTGGGAAAACCCTTCTCAATCAAGAGAAAAACCCAACAATCCTTTTCTATATTATCAAGATAGGATCCCCCACACCATGGACCTTATCACACAAGAGGGTTCTTACCAAAACCTAGAAACTAGCACCCAAGAGAGGTGAGCACTTCAGTCGCACAAGTGCTTGTTGAAATTCTAAGATGACAAGTGTGTTAATGTGATCCACAATGGGGATACACTATTATTTATACAATAGATGATGGAAAAAAAGGTGTGTCTATTGGCACAATTGGGTCTACCTCATTAACTCAATAGTATAATTAATCATTACACAATAATATTTATCTTTCACATGGTGGGGACAACTTGTACCCTTTACAACATAATTAGGGTTACAAGTAAATATTACTCTTATACAATATAACAAGGATCTCTCTCATCCACTAGTGATAAGCCACTAGGGACATGTACACATGTGCTTATACATAGCGATTTCATACTCAAAAGATCACTCAACTGAGTCCACAATAATACCATCTGGAGCACCATATCAAGCCGACGCAACTAAGTCCATAGGAGTACAAGGCATGAGACCATATCAAGCCGACTCAAATCAGTCCAGAGGAATACAAGGAAGGATACAATCTCAAGTCATCTCAAGTCAGTACAAAGGAGTAGACAATATACTACACGTCATCACAACTCAATCCAGAGTCTAATGCACACCCATCACATGGGCACACCCAACACTTGGGCTCTCTCTCATAGATGTATCAACTTAGTCCATAGGAGAACGATCTAGAGGATGTCTCATGAAGTTGCAATCAACAACAGGCTTAGGTGAAATCTTTGATATGACTCCCCATAGCGAGTATTCTTATGAATATGAAAGATATGATGGATTTAATGTTTTCCTAGGTGATGAATCAATAACCAAAATCATAGGATAAGGCAAAGTCAAGTTGAAGCTCATGGATGGAAGAACTAGAAAACTCTTTCGTGTTCTACACATCCTAGGATTGGCCATGAATTTGATTTATGTAAGAAAAATGGACAATGCAAGGGTAAAAATAGTGTTTGAGAAATAAACATGTAGGATGGTTTGAGGAGCAATGGTGTTTCTAAAGGTAGTTCGGTTTGGAGCTCTTGTTATAGCCCAAAATTCCACATGTATACATTTTTTCTATGGCGTACTCATCCCTTTGGCTTGCAAAATAAAAATCCTAGCTTTGCTCATCCAAGTCATCTAAAAAACATGAATTTTGAACATATCCATGTGTTTCCTTTGAGAAACACACGAACATCCATGCCTTTATAGTGTGCAACCCACCAATGCCCTAAAAAATAATGAAAAATAAAANTAGGGATATGCAGCTTGGTGCAGAGTGTCGAAAAGATAGATTCAAGCTGGGTGGTCAGGTCTTGTTTGAATTCCTCCATTTAGGACTGCAAGGTTGTATTGATGGCGACAACATTGGCACTGAGTTGTTTCACTTCTTGTTGGGTCTCGGTGAGATTAGATTGCAAGGTATTGAAGCGATCTTCTAAGTCTTGGCTATGAGTATGGGCCATGAGGATGAGGGAACCAAAAAGGGGTGGGTGGGGTCAATTTTTTTTCTTTGAAAAATGATATGTATGAATGTGAAAAGGGCAAAGAGATGAATCCAATGGAATAGGTCTCAAATAATGGTGAAACATTTTCTAGACTTTTTTTTTTTTACACCTGTAGAATTAAACTTCGGTCTGGAGAATACTGTAGTGATGAAATTCCCAAATGCTTAACCAGGAAGAAATGTGTAGTGATTTGGAAACTCTAACACAGTTGCATGGAAATAGATCTTGTCTGTTTTAATTTGTTCATGTTTTTGTCCCCAAGGGTTAGGTATTCAAGGGTTCTACAGATAAGGGTTTTCCATGTGCTATAGCTCTTTGATATACATGTAGGGTCCAACAATAGTACTCAGTCCAATATCTCAGGGCACTAACTAAGGAGGCTAGACCATACCCTTATCCATACTACCCGACTACCGAGGTACTAAAGAGTATATTCCCAAGTGTTGTTCTTGGTGGCACTATTGCAAGCAGGCGACCAATCAATTTATCTAA
Organism: Picea glauca; assembly: GCA_000966675.3. Taxonomy (NCBI): domain Eukaryota; kingdom Viridiplantae; phylum Streptophyta; class Pinopsida; order Pinales; family Pinaceae; genus Picea; species Picea glauca. The sequence goes on from JZKD02S2109203.1 coordinate 39,954, forward strand.
AGAGGGATTCAGGTAATCTAGGTCGATCCGTACACATGTGTTGTCTGATACGCTACTACTCGAAGGGGTACCAACAGGGGTTACAAGGGTGGCCAACAGATGTGCGCCTAAGTACCACTTGTATTTCTTGTGTGTATGGATCCCTCAACTGTGGGTTTATGCACGTAATGACAGATCTCTGTGGATTAAAGACGATGGAATACATCTCTACCCTGAAAACAAATTACCCACAATTTCTGCCGAGGAAAGTGCTCTAATACCACTTGTAATATACCAGATATAAAAAGTATACAGAACATAAATAAAATGATAGATATGGAAGAATAACAAAAATATAACCATAACAATCACCACAATAACACTGAAATGATATAAGAATAATAACAAAGATAACACTTTGATTCTGAGAGCAATGTTCACGGCCTCTTCGAGGGGGCAACCTCCAGTTGAGCAGATCTATATTACAATAATATCCAAGATAAGGTTCTCATACCCTCGACTCCTATTTATAAAAAATATGTCTATCAAAAGAGACATCTAGAGGAAGATATTTCTAGAAGAGGAAACTTCTATTAGTTCTTCTTACATTCGACTTATTCTATTTTATTGCAAGGCCTTATTAATATTGAATTTTATTACATCCGAATATATTGTTCTACCTATGTGCGGGTTAGGACCCTAACAACAAGTGCTTGCTGAAATTCTAACATGAAAAGTGTGTGAGTGTGATCCAAAATGGGGATCCACTCTTATTTATACAAGAACTGACACAACAAAAGGTGTGTCTATTGGCACAATAGGGTCAAACTCATTAACTCGGTAATATAATTAATCATTACACAATAATAATTATATTTCACACGGTGGGGCTGACTTGTACCCTTTACAACATAACTAGGATTACAAGTAAATTTTACTCTTAGACAATATAACAAGGATCTCTCTTATCCACTAGTTCTCAGCCACTAGGGACATGTATGCCTATGCTTAGCCACAGGGATGTCATACTCAACAGATCACTCAACTGATTCCACATGAGTAGCATCTGGAGAACCATGTCAAGCTAACTCAACTAAGTCCATAAGAGTACAAGGCATGAGACCATCTCAAGCCGACTCAACTCAGTCCAGAGGAGTACAAGGAAAGAGACCATATCAAGTCATCTCAACTCCATTTAGAGGAGTAGACAAGACAATAAACGCCATCACAACTCAATCCATAGTTTGACACACACCCATCACATGGGAACACCCAACACTTGGGATCTCTCTCACAGAGGTCTCAACTCAGTCTAGAAGAGAACGATCTGGAGGATGTCTCATGAAGCTGCAATCAACAACACTCCCTCTCAGCTAGAGAGGAATTCTCCACCAGGGAAAGTCTCTCATGGAAGTACTTGAACTTCGTCTTGAAAATAGGTTTCATGAAGACATCTGCAACCTGGTCATGTGTAGAAAGGTAGTGCACGTGTACTGTTTTTATCTATGCCATATCTATGATATAATGGTATTTGATCTCAATGTGTTTCTATTTATCATGAAACCCAGGATTCTCAGAGAGTTTCACCCATCTATGGTTATCGCAATGGATAATAGTGGAATCCATCTCACATCCAAATAATTCTGCAAGGATCTTATGAAGCCATATGGCTTCAAATATTGCCACACATAACGCTATGTACTTTACTTCTACGGTACTCAAATCCACATAGATTTGTTTCCTACTGCACCAGGAAACCATGGAATATCCCAAAGTAAAACAACAACCATGTTTTCTCTTCTGGTACACTGCACTTCCTACTTGATCTACATCGACATATCCTTGCAATATCATGTCTACATCGGAGGCATATCTTAGTCCATATCCAAATATGCCTCATAGATATCTCAACACATGTTTTTCTGCTATCCAGTGAGTTGGTCGTGGATGACTCATAACACGACTGAGTACATTCAGTGCATAATATATATCAAGTGTAGTGATAATCAGATAAATTAATGATCCAATCAGTCATTGGTAAATATGTGGATCAATATCTCCTGAATTAGTATAAGCATCATTCATTTTCTTCAGATCCATCACCATATGTGTAGGCATTTATTTGCAGTCTGTCATACCGAATTTCTTCAATATCTCCATTGCATATTTTCCTTCACTAAGGAAAATATCATCAGTCCACTGCCATACGTCTAGTCCCAAGAAGTAGTGCATCATACTCAGGTCCTTCATCTCGAATTCATAAGTCAATGCATGCTTTCATTCAACAAAAAGACTTTCTGAACCGTTGAGGAATAAATCATCGATGTACAAGACCAAAATCAGGCACTCATCACAAACAATATGATAATATAGTTTTGGATCAACAACATTCTTTTTGAAGCTCAAACTTACTAGGAATCCATCCATCTTCTCATACCAAGCATGGGGTGCCTTGTTTAGTCCATATAGAGATTTCTTCAACTTGCACACATGAGACTTATTATCATGTATCCAGAATCCATCTGGATGATCAATGTAAACTTCTTCTTGAATCTCACCATTGAGAAAGGTTATCTTTACATCCATCTGATGTAGTCTCCAACCCATGGATGCAGCTAGGGAAATGATCATATAGATGGAAGTGTATTGGGATACATGAGAAAATTTCTCCTCATAATCAATTCCCTCCACCTAATAGAATCTTCTATCTACAAATATCACTTTGTACTTCTCAACACTTCCATCAGCTGCATGCTTTATCTTATAGATCCAATTGGAGGTCACTACAAACTTCCCTTCTAGTCTCGGAAAAATATCCCACACAACATTCTTCCTGATGGACTGCTACTCTTTTGTCATAGAATCTTGCAAGACCTATTGAATTGTTTCTTCTCCATGACAAGAATTCTTAGTATCGATGATGTGGCTCGTAGATGAAACATAGCTTGAAAATCTATGTGGTTTCTTGATCTCTCAGAATGTACCTCAATGAGTTGCATGTCCATTTTCCTCCTGCAAAGTATGTTGAGACCAGGTAGGCCTTTTATGGCCTACTGTAATGTCTCTTAGAATATCAACTGGAGCTACGGGATCAACTGGATCAACTAGATTAATGAATGTCTCCCTTTGAACTACTGAAGGGGAAGAAGGTACTATCTCGCTACCAATCTCCATCTAATACTCTATGGATCTTCAAAAGGCTATCTCTTCCTCAAATATGACATCTCTGTTCACCTCAATTTGTCTCTGACTAGGGATGTATATCCGATATACCTTTGAAGATTCATTGTACCCCACAAATGTACCCTTTATTCCTGAAGGGTCTAACTTGGTCCTCTTATCCTTGGGTACATGAAAGTATATTGGACATGCAAATATCCTAAAGTGTCCAAACTCAGGCTTCACACAGGTGAAAGCTTCTTTGGGATTCATGTTCTTCAAAATCTTATGAGGACTCTTGTTCTAAACATACATTGTTGTCATTGATGCTTCTTCCCATAAAATCATAGGTAGATTCTAATCATGTATCATTGCTTTGGTTGCCTCAATAATGATTATGTTCTTCCTCTCTACAACCCAATTATGATGAGGGTTATAAGGAATGGTGTAATCCCTCTTTATCCCTTCCTTAATACAGAAATCACTGAAATCCTTGTAGGTGTACTCTCCTCCATTATTTGATCTCAACACCGTGATCCTCGTCTCGGCTAGGTTCTCAACCTGAGCTTTAAATTCTTTAAATTTCGCAAAGACTCCATCCTTGGTCTTCAATAAATAAATCCATGTCTTTCGAGAGTGATCATTGATGAAGACCACATAGTACAAATATTTGTTCGAGGAATCAAAAATCATGGGTACACAAACATTTGAATGTATCAAGTACAATATCCCTTAGAATCTATTGTCACTTCTCAAGAAGGACTCCTTAACATTCTTTCCAAGAGCACAACCTATACAAATGACATTATGATAAACATGTATCTCTGGAAGGCCTATTACCTTCCTCAGAGCAAGAAAATCTGTATAATTTATATGGGAAAGTCTCCCATGCCATATCTTACTCAAACTGATAATATCATGTAATAGGGCTTGAACTAATTGTACAATCAATCTGTACAAGATGTTTTCTCAGACACCAATTACTAGGGAAGATTTCATATGTGAGTTCTTATGCCATGCAAGAAATTTTCCTTCAGAGAAGGTAACCTTGTAGCCTTTATCCTCTAAGGAAGAAAGAAATACAAGGTTCATTTTCATCCTAGATACATACAATACCTCACTCAAATGAAGTGGTATGTCAGAATCTAGTTGGAATGTGGAGGTTCCAACTCCTTTCACATTATATCTGGCATTGTCTCCAAGTACAACATGTAGACTAGAATCTTTCTCAACATGGTCTGTTAGATGATCTCTATATCCAGTCATGTGTCTGGAAGCACCACTTTCAATTATCCAAATATCACTATCAGTAGGAACTGTCCCTGATATTGTTTATATGAACAAGAAAGCTTCATATTTTATTTCTTAATCTCTCTGATGTGGCTTTGGATCAACATCAATAGTGGATTCAAGTTGCCTTCCTTTCTTCCTGGTAGGACAATTTATCGCAATGTGTCTGTACTTGTCACATCTGAAACACTGAAACTTGGAATTGTCTTTTATGTGTTCATGACCTAAGGATGATGAAGTTTTCATGTATTTGAATGCTTTGTTGAAACCTCTTCTATTTCTTCTTCCTTTATTTATATGAAAGGCAAGAGCATGATTGTCATAAAGAGGGGAGTCTTGCACTCCTCTGGCTATAACTATGGTGTCTTCTTGGGTGCAGTCTATCCATAGAAGATCAAATCCAGGTATATATTCTCTACCACTGATACTTTGAAGAAATGGTTCCTAATGTCTTGGAAGAGCATTGAGAATAGTAAAGAAAATTTCTCTGTCTGATATGGTTTCTCCAATGGCACCCAACTAATATCTGATCTATGAAATCTTCATGAAGAAGGTAACAACTGTGTCAGCTTTCGTCATCTTGATATATTGAAGTTGATTCTTCAATGTAATAGCTTTGAGGGTGTAGTTACTCTCAAACATATTATTCAATGCATCATACATATTATACGTTGTCTTTAGGGTAGCAATACGAGGTAGTAGATGATCTCTAACTGAATAGATCATTATCTTCCTTTATTTTATGTCATCTTCCTTCCAATCTTCCTTCTCTTCATCGATAGTTGTTTCTGGTAGAGTCTTTTGTATCAAACTCAACAGGTAATCCTATTCCAAGGTAATATGTAATCTTGACTTCCAGGAACTGAATTTTCTTGATCCATCAAGCCTATCTTCCACCAAATCTTTGTTCTTCATGGTTTGTATATTCTTCCACAAACCCTAATAGCTAGGCTAGTCTAGCAACCTTAGGTTTCGTTCGACTTATGACTGCCAAAAATAATCCTTGAAAGATAGAATAACAATGGTCAGCTACAAAAATCCTTCAATGAGTTGTTGAAACCCTAAAAATGAAATTCTTCTGAAAATTGCAAAAACCCTAGAAACCATAGGGCCAAAAATAAAAAAAAATCAGAATTGCAATATGAGAGTCTGTAGAGGTGTGTTGAAGGAGGACGTACACTCTATGTAGAAATTATCCCCAATGCTCAAGTATAAAGTGTTGGAATTGGAAAAATAAGGCGAGCCATTTCTGCAATTGCAGCAAGGGGGGACGACTAGCTTCTTCAATGGCTTGTGAAATGGTGTCTTCAGGAACTCTACCCTAAAATGATGTTAAATTTCTATATTATTATCTCATGCACATGTATTTTATTTCATTTATAATTTACTTGAACCATAAACAATGCAACAATACCATACACAAGTTCTTGAATAACCAAGATCACAAGAAGAATAACCATGCATAAGAACAAAAGAAGTATCCTGGGAAAACCCTTCTCAATCAAGAGAAAAACCCAACAATCCTTTTCTATATTATCAAGATAGGATCCCCCACACCATGGACCTTATCACACAAGAGGGTTCTTACCAAAACCTAGAAACTAGCACCCAAGAGAGGTGAGCACTTCAGTCGCACAAGTGCTTGTTGAAATTCTAAGATGACAAGTGTGTTAATGTGATCCACAATGGGGATACACTATTATTTATACAATAGATGATGGAAAAAAAGGTGTGTCTATTGGCACAATTGGGTCTACCTCATTAACTCAATAGTATAATTAATCATTACACAATAATATTTATCTTTCACATGGTGGGGACAACTTGTACCCTTTACAACATAATTAGGGTTACAAGTAAATATTACTCTTATACAATATAACAAGGATCTCTCTCATCCACTAGTGATAAGCCACTAGGGACATGTACACATGTGCTTATACATAGCGATTTCATACTCAAAAGATCACTCAACTGAGTCCACAATAATACCATCTGGAGCACCATATCAAGCCGACGCAACTAAGTCCATAGGAGTACAAGGCATGAGACCATATCAAGCCGACTCAAATCAGTCCAGAGGAATACAAGGAAGGATACAATCTCAAGTCATCTCAAGTCAGTACAAAGGAGTAGACAATATACTACACGTCATCACAACTCAATCCAGAGTCTAATGCACACCCATCACATGGGCACACCCAACACTTGGGCTCTCTCTCATAGATGTATCAACTTAGTCCATAGGAGAACGATCTAGAGGATGTCTCATGAAGTTGCAATCAACAACAGGCTTAGGTGAAATCTTTGATATGACTCCCCATAGCGAGTATTCTTATGAATATGAAAGATATGATGGATTTAATGTTTTCCTAGGTGATGAATCAATAACCAAAATCATAGGATAAGGCAAAGTCAAGTTGAAGCTCATGGATGGAAGAACTAGAAAACTCTTTCGTGTTCTACACATCCTAGGATTGGCCATGAATTTGATTTATGTAAGAAAAATGGACAATGCAAGGGTAAAAATAGTGTTTGAGAAATAAACATGTAGGATGGTTTGAGGAGCAATGGTGTTTCTAAAGGTAGTTCGGTTTGGAGCTCTTGTTATAGCCCAAAATTCCACATGTATACATTTTTTCTATGGCGTACTCATCCCTTTGGCTTGCAAAATAAAAATCCTAGCTTTGCTCATCCAAGTCATCTAAAAAACATGAATTTTGAACATATCCATGTGTTTCCTTTGAGAAACACACGAACATCCATGCCTTTATAGTGTGCAACCCACCAATGCCCTAAAAAATAATGAAAAATAAAATAATTTTGAGATTTTACGAGGGTTTTTCAGTTGTTTTCATTTCCCAATGTCCCCAAGCCCATACAAAACATATTTCAACCTCCCCAACCCCTTGTTATAATATAGTGGATGTGCTCATTTAACCATAGACAATATAGAAATATTGTCACCCAACCATAGGTAGAAGCCACCCACGAGCACCTTAACCTTGACAGAGAATCATTTCGGAAGAAAACCTTAGACTAGATAGCCAAAAAAAGGTGGCACACCTTTCTCCAAGGATAGTGCACCAAGAAAGAGTAACAAGAGTTGATCAGAGAGTCCAAACCATAACCAAGAGAGAGTCAAGTCCAAAACCTAAATATGCTAGCTATAGT